>VBRH01003341.1:0-14005 GCA_014578085.1 Cardamine resedifolia
TTGTCCCCAACATCGAGTACGCGCTCCAGTTGCTAATCTATCCCTTATCGCTAGCCAGACAATAAAAGGGTAACGAGGTATCGCCTGCGGAAACCACACAGTTCTAGCCCAGTTTACCTTTGGTTTCGAGACACGAATCTGGTTCCATGTTTTACGAGATGAAAATGTAGAGCTATAGTCATCTGGGCCATGTCGCCAAAGCGGGTTGTCAGGTGATGTTACAAGACTCAAATTTGGCAATGAACTTAGTAATGTAACAATATCTCATAGTCTAGAGTCTCTGCACCTGCGATGGCACCAATTTTTTACCTTCAGTGCTGAAGAAACTGAGATATTTGGACCGTACCCTAGATTTCGGGGACCCACATCGCCCACAACCTCATACAGCCTGCCCTGCGGCGCCCAATCATCCCACCAGAACTTCACCATCTCCCCATTACCAATATCCCACTTTAGGAATTCCACAGCTTGGTTTCTTATTTTTAAAAGTTTACGCCAGATCCACGAGCCTAAGGAACTATCCTGAACCTCCCATAACGACTTATGCTTCAAAAGATTTTCCCTCGTCCAAGCAACCCACAAGGATCCTGAGTTTGCAAACAGGCGCCATATGAGACTAAGTTCGTAGACACACGAAGAATTCCGTAACCGTCGAATACCCAACCCTCCCTCATCCTTTGGGAAACAAACATCTTCCCACGAAACTTTTGCCTTTGAATGACAGTTAGGATTTCCAGACCATAGGAATGCGCCACATAAACTCTCAATCTCATCAAGACACCGTTGCGGAAGACGAAAAACCGAACAGCAAAAATTAGATATGCTCATAATAACAGAGTTTATGAGCTGCACTCGACTCTAAAATAGAGATGAGGTTTGCTCTAACCTATTCCTCTATTTCTTACTCTAAAAACAATATTTCAAGTATATTATTTATCTACTTAATTATTACATTTTTAAAAAATCGATTATTTATCAAAATTATAAATTTGACCCACTTATTTTATTTTAAGCCGAACATTCAATGAAATTATGATTTATTGAAATAAAAACTTATTACATAAATAAAAATACATTACACAACATAATTAAAAAATAATAAATAAATAAAACAACAAAAGATAATAGATTTTTAACCATCATCATTATAATATTTGTCCCAAAAATAATCAATTAAAACATTTTAAAAATTTAAAGTGTAAAATGAGCTTTTTTATCCTTGATATTTCTACATAGGTAAAAAAAATCTTGAAATTAAATATTATCATCTTCTACTATTTCGAGTTCCGGATGTGGAGGTTCTTTTGCAACTTCAATTTGTGCATTTAGATCACACTATCCTCGATTATCATATTTTAATAATATTGGTGGATCCGGAAGCGATTTACCTAATTATTAAGTTACTAGTTTTGTTGTGTCAAGTTTAATTTATGTTTTTTTTTTAGTTTCGGAATTTCTTTGTATTTTATTATTATGTTATTTGTGTTTTCTAATAATAAAAGTTGTTGTTGTTGTCTTTTACAATTTTATTTAATTATATAGCTTTTTTTAATTTATAAAACAAATGATCAACATTTAGTTAACTACATAACAAAAAAAGTATTTAATAATAATTTTAAGCATAAAATAAAAACATATGAAAGTTAAAGAACTATTTTATAAATAACAAAAGTTTTACTCTATAATAGAGTAATGAATATGAGGGCATCTCCAATCACATTCTATTTTTTACTCTAAACTCTATTATAGAGTAATTTTCTCTCCAATCTAAGGGCATCTCCAATCACACTCTATTTTTTTCTCTAAACTCTATAACTTTCTCTCTAATCTAATTCTATATTTCACTCTAAAATAGAGTAAAATAGAGGATTACTCTATATTTAGAGTAACTCTATTTTCTACTTTATTTTACACTATTATTTTTAGAGTAAGAAATAGAGTAATACATTGGAGAAAAACTCAACTCTATTTTAGAGTAAAAAATAGAGGAATACATTAGAGATGGTCTAACTCTATATTTCACTCTAAAATAGAGTAAAATGGAGGATTAATCTATATTTAGAGTAACTCTATTTTCTACTCTATTTTTTACACTATTATTTTTTAGAATAAGAAATAGAGTAATACATTAGAAAAAAACTCAACTCAATTTTAAAGTAATAGAGTTCTTCTGTTTTAAAGTAAAAAATAGAAAAATACATTAGAGATGGTCTGATTACTCCAAATACAGAGTAATATTTTTATTGGAGATGGTCTAGACTCTCTTCTATTGGATTTATCTTGTAGAATTTGTCTTCTTTGGGTCAGCACTAGTGTTTCACAAGTTGCTTGTACTTCTAATATTCTATCATTAGTAATGTTCAGATGTAAAAAATAAAAAGAGAAAAATAAAATAAATAAATAAAATAAAATTGTACAACCACAAAATCCCTTTACCTTACGTAAAAAATTCTATTTTTTAAGCGTGTGAGATAACATAAGGCTTTAAGGCTTAATGGTTAGTGGGCATTTACTGTCTTCATCTTCATAATCTCTCCATGTTCAGTAAATCAAATCTCAGGAGCCTTCCAAAACATTGAATCTCTCTATCTCTTATTTCATTATATTGCCATAACATGAACACCATTCTACTCTCATTCCCAAATTCGAAGACTTTTTTTGTTTTCTTACATTCCCAAATTCGCCTTTTACTCTTGGAAGGTGCAATTAAATCGTAAAGCTGTATTTAGTCAAAATAAGACATGCCCACAAGCTGCTCGACGTAATTCCTCAATGCCCAAAATGGGTCTCTGTTGTTTTTTCAAAGCCCCTATCACGTGATTCGTACGTGAAAAAGCCCATCTTCTTCAACACTCATTCATTTTCCCGCCTCCTCTACTCTGCTTTCTCACTCTCGCGACCAAGAAAACGCAAAATCCTTGAGAATCGTTACTGCCTCTATTCTCTTCTCCAACATGAATCTTCCTATTCAAGGAGATGTTAATTGAAGATTTGTTTTTCGTTCAAGGGAACGACATGATTTTTCTTAACACCTTGCAAGATTCGTTCAGTAGTGTATTACAAGAAAACTTTGCGCAAAGCAAATGAAGCTTTACATGTTTCAGCGAGTTTGCATGATCAAGAAAGAGTCAAGAATGACCAGAAAGCCCTGAAGCTTATTATCGAAATTGCAGAGCCAATAGTTGCTGAATCCAAGACTCGTGTTGCTTCTTCTGTAAATAACTGTAAAGAAAAGTTTTGGGAGTCAAAGGAAACTGAAGAGACAAGGAAGAGTGACTCTGATTTGGTTATAAGATGGAGGTTGTATTGGGCGGATTTGAATGTTGAGTTCAAAAGGAACTTTATGAAAGTAAGCATTGCGGAACTTTCAAGTTTTGTGGAGGGACTATATGGCACACAAGGACGAGATGCTTTGGAGCAAGCTCTCACTTATGCCAGAGAAAACAGAAAATGGATATTTTGGATGTCTCGAAAATGTTCGAAGAAGTTCTCTACTCCTGAAGCGTGTAAGAATCATCTTGAAGAAAAACATGCTGTGAAATATAAACCTAATTTGACAAAGCATTTGCCCCAGAGGATAAGTAAAGTCTGGGCTCGTAAGATATCCTTTGGAGGTTGGGAACCAGTGGATGCAGCAGTGGCCGTTGAATTGATTAAGAATCAGGTCGAAGATGTGAAAGCGTTTGCATATGAGAATGGATGGTCCAAAGACTGGCCTTTAGCTGCAGATGAAGAGCGCAGTAAGTTACTCAAGGAAATCCAATTGCTCCTTGTGTCGTTTTGGGAGCTTAAGATTCTCTGTTGTAGCATTCGAGACCGGGTGATGCATTTTCTGGTTAAACATTTTGATAAAATTGAAATTTCCAAACATACTCTTACCGATTGTCACCTAGTGGAAAAACCTCAGAGCATCTGTTTTTTGGATTGTGGTGAACTCAATCAAATCCTGGACTTTCTAAAACTCATCAAGTGTGAAAGGGACGATGGTACAGATCTGGTTTGCAGAGCTGTGGACACCTTCTGCGGTGGTAGTAGAGTTAAAGAAAAGATCGACTTCGACTCTCGGTTTTCATTTCTGCTTCTGGACAAGAGACTGCTGCAATGTAAGATTGCTCGGTTCGACGATGATGGGACAATCAATGTTGTTGATCCCATTGTTCACTATGCTCATGGAGATGATATCATATCCTGATTGACCGAACAATCTTCAGGAGTTCGGAGTTTTCAATTTCCCACAGCTATCAGGGCACACAACCTTGATATTTGGGTGGCTGTTCTGAAATCCATTCAGTCCACGTGTAGAATTTTGGCAATCAAATTTGTAAAGAAGTTGCAGCTCCTAGATTATGATGCAGCTCTTACTGACGTCGAGAAGTTGTGTATTAGCGAAGATGAGAAGAGAACGAATATTCAGGAAGATCGATGGACCAGATATGAACCTCTTCTACGCGATAGATGTGAAGAGCATTTAAGGATAGGCACTAGAAATTCCCTCGCCACAAAAGCATTCTTGTGTGCAGTACGTGATGTTTTCAAAGGAGAATTGTTTCCGACATTTAATCTCCTCGACTGCGTGAATGTTATACGTGAGCGTAAAAAACTTAGTGATGATTTAGTGTTGAAGTCCATAGACCTTCTGAAGTTAGTGGTCACCAACAAGGTTCATTTTCAATTTTAATTAACAACAAGATATCATAAAGTTTTTATATTTTAGTGTCTATTGATTTCAGGTTGCTCAAACTGATTCAAAGATGTTGCTGATTGAAAAATCAAGGATTAATTTGATGAATGACCTCACCAGACTTTCTTTTTTTGACTACCGCTCCTACATTCTTCGACCAGTGAAAGAACTCATACTGGTTAGTTTTATAAAGAGAGCTTTCATCTTCCCCCTGATTTGGTCTTTCACTTGTTCCTTATATCATATTTGTTGTCTCATCGTATAGGATGGCATTATATCTATGGAAACCAAAGCCAAGTTAGCTGAGAGAGAAGCAGAAGCAGGTCTTTTATTCGAGACAAAGCAACAGGAGGATTACCGTCAAAGAAGAAGAAAAATAAAAGCAACAAGGTCTTTATAGTTCTAGGTTCTTTTTTTACTTTGCTGACTTTTTGGTTAATCAGTTTGAAGAAGGAATGTCTTCATGGTGCAACAGAGAAATTCAACGAGCACGTCTAGTCCTCATGATAAGAATAAGACTGTTGAACAGTAAGTACCTCTATAGTCTTTTTTGCATGTTGATAAAATTTTTCGGGTTTTCTCTGAACAAAATATGTTCTTTCATGTCCAGTGAACACTCTGTCAACCTTGAACAGGAATGTACATCTCCATCACTAAAAAAGGTGGAAGAAGATACTGTTTCAAGCGAAAATTGTCAAACTTCATCCAACACTAACGATCAAGAGGAAGCTACTGAAGGTGACTCTAGTTGAAAGAGAGGTTCTCAGTTGACAATTTTGAACTATGTAGTTTTTTAGATACATAATTCTTATTTGTTTCATTTACCATCTTCAAGATATACAAAACATGCCTGGAGAAGATTTTCTGTATGAACATTTGGAGTCAGCACATGGAGAAGCTGCAACCAGATACAATTCAGCTCTTGACATAACTCTGAAGGTAAAGCAAAAATAAGATTCAAAAATCTAAGCTCTCTTCAACTAATTCATCTCATTCGTTATTTTTATTTATTATCTCTTTGCTTCCTTATTTCCGTTAACAAATTGTGAGACTGCAGGCCCTCTTGAACATTCAGGTTCTTCAAGAGGATTTGATGCAAAACCGGCAACTCTGTCACGGCAACCTGGAAGAACAAGTTCCTTGTGCACTACAAGATTTTTTTTCTGCTGTTGTCTCGGAGCAGATAAAAGAAAAGGGACTCTACAGTTACCTACTGAGCAACTTACTTGCTTCCCTAGAAGAAGTTCATTCCCTGGTTTGTGTGGATAAATATAAGCTTATCTGGTTATTAATATTTTACTAAATAAGCTTGTTTGGTCTCTTATGTCATTCTGTTTGTATTTGTTTCAGTCAAGTGACGCTGCTGAGGTAGTTGTTGCCATCTTTGAGTTTTGGCATGGCTGGAAAAGTCCAGAAAGAGAAAGCTTGGTGACTCGTCTTTTCACATTGGAGGAATATGAAAGATGAGTTGTAGAAAATGCAGAAAGAAGCCAAATTATCCAGAGCAAAGTTCTTATGGAATTGTAATGGCTGCAGATTCGATCAGAGACCTGAAGGTACGTTTCATTTATTTCAATACTTGTCTCTTCTACAGAAACTGCCAAACTGGTATTACTCCTTAGAAGTTGTTCTGTGCTTATATATTGCATGCAGTGTGCTTTTGCGAATATAAAGTTTGAGGACATACTTAAAGTGATCCGCATGGAAGATGAAATGATATGTGATTTTAAAACTGGAGGCTGTGGAAAGACAAACTTTGTTCATCACACTGTAACTAGGTGCTCGCATATCTTCAAAATTGGTAAGTTTTGACCTTGGTTGTGATCTTATCTACTTATTTCATTTACCGTGCGATGATAAACGATGTTGGTGTTTTGTGGGTTTGCAACATGAGTGTTTGAATGGGAGAAGAATGAAACTGAAAAAGAAATATCTGAAACAACAAACGCTTTGGACTGGGAGATAGATATCAGCAGGCTGTATGAAGGCTTAGAACCAAACACTAATTACCGGCTTGTGAAGAAGGAGAATACATTTGCATGGCATATAAAAATAACCGGTGGGTTAGTCTCACATATCAAGCTTTAGCGGAAGAGGTAAGACGAAAAAGTTGCCTTGTGTCTTTGTTGACCCGAATTGTGAACTTTGATCGGTAAGATATGTTTTGGTAACTGGAACAGTCTGGTCAGATTCTGTCGACAAAGAAAGGTTCGGCCAGAGATTTTGTTCTATGAAGCTCTTGAATGGGAACTCAGCATTCAATATGGGAACTCAGCATTGATGTATAAAACAGTGTCATGTTCCAATTCAAGTTATGTTCATTATGTAAATAGATCAGTTGAAATTACAAAGCAGTGAAGTTGTTAAATAGACCAAATTATAAATGTAGTAGTTAAATCAGGGGTTTTCTGGAATATCATTTCAATAATAAAAGCTTGTAAATAGATCAATAATAAAATCATTTATGGGATAAGTTATCTAAACATATCAGTTGAAGTTACAAAGAGCTGAAGTTGTTAAATATTCGAAACTCTAGATCAATTCAGTGGGGCTAATTGTAAATATAGAACAATCAGACTTGTATGTGTTGAAGTATAATCAAATCTCGTATAAACCAAAGTCTCATTCGTATAAGTTAGTTATTAAGTTAAGAGTCATTATCATTCGTGTAGTTGTGTCTTTTTAATATTACACAGTCATGTTTTTTCAACACAGTGGTTCGAATAGTATAACTAAAAGTCCAGAGTTGTTTAGAGTTGTTCAGAGTTGTTTAGAGTAATACAATCAAGTTAATAAAAGTTGTTTAAAAGGCTAATACTCTGTTCCTTTTTTATATACTCTGTTTTTTCTTTCATTACCGTAAAACACTCCAACACCAACATGGTATCAGAGCTTTACGATTAGCTCTGATACCATGTTGGTGTTGGAGTGTTTTACGGTAATGAAAGAAAAAACAGAGTATATAAAAAAGGAACAGAGTATTAGCCTTTTAAANGGAGTATGGCAGATGCCAGAACTCGGAGATGCTGCGGTGTCTTGAGTGATGGGGTTGATCTGTGTGTGAGCAATAAGCATATATGATGTTGCGGTGTCATAAGCATAGGGACTGAGTGGGAAACCTCGGAGGTTAGTAGTAGACTTCGTGTGTGTTGAGTTGGCCGGGTTGGCCAAGGTTTAAGTAATCGTTGCAACGATTAGGGTTCGTTGGAGATGAACGGTAACGTAAGATTCGAGGTCGAATCTATGTTAGTGGGGGAGAATTGTAACGTCTGTGTTCCGGAAAATTAATTAATTTAATTAATTCAGAATTTTTTCGAGTTTATGAAACTTAGACAAATCTTGAGAAATTAGTTATTGGGGTTAAAATAATTAATTTAGATTTGTTACGGGAGTGTTATAAATCGTTTAGAAAATTACTGGATTTTTCTCAAGGAAGGAGGAAAAGTCTTGTTGTCTTCTTCTTCTCCTCTTTGGCGCTGAGAGTCACTTGGTGAGTGAGAGAGCTTAAGAGAGAGAGAGAGAAGAAGAGAGAAAAGAGCTTGAGGAGCTTGGATCTTGTGGGATCTAGAGAGTTTGAAGCTTGGGAGAAGCTTAAAGAGGAAGCTCTTGGAGCTATGGTTTGGCGAAAATCCAAGGGAAGAAAGGGAGGTCTTCTTGAGCTTGAGAAGTCCATCCTAAGCTAGATCCATCCTATCTAAGGTGAGTTGGGACCAAGGGTTGTCATTTAAGCTTATGTGGGGCTTGTGGAGTTGGTTCTCTTTTTCTTAGGGTTTTGGCGATTTGGTTAGAAGCTTAAGGGGGGTGTTGTTAAGCTTGTGGAGGTTAGAGAACCTTGGATGTATGATTGTTATGTTTGTTTGAGCTTTGATTATGAAGATCTATGCTTGTTTTGATGATTGAGAATTTTGGTGAATTTCTTGTTAAGTTTCAGCATTTGGCAAAAATGTTGATGAGTTCTTGGTGAATTCATGGGTTGCTTGTGACGCTTTAGTATGTTTTACTAAGCATTTGGTGGTTTGAGAACCACGATTTTGTGTGTTTACTATTCATGCGGTGAAAGTGGGTACTATTCATGCTGTGAAAGCGTGTTTACTATTTATGCTGTGAAAGTGTGTTTACTATTCATGCTGTGAAAGCATGTTTACTATTCATGCTGTGAAAGTGAGTACTATTCATGCTGTGAAAACATGTTTACTATTCATGTTGTGAAAGTGTGTTTACTTTTCCTGCTGTTTGTTTAGCTTTTCTTGGAGTAGAATTGCTAGTCGTTGGTTTAGCTTTTCATGGGTTTGAATTGCTAGTTGTTGTTGGAAGTTTTAATTGGTGCTAATTAATTCTTCGTGTTGTCTTGGTTATTTGGAATTGCTTGGTGCTTTCTGATAACCTGTTGTTGGGAGGATCAATCTCACTCAGCATTTGGTTTTTCAAATGTTGATGCATCACTTTTGTCGATGCAGGTAAAGATAAGGCGTGATTCGTGGAATCGAGGCAGTGAGGAGGGGATGATTAGGACTCTTGAGTTTTTGGGTTGCAATTTTTGTTGCAGTTGTTGTTGCTTTTGTTGTTAGTGTAGAACTGTTGCAGTTTCTTACAGTTTTTGCAGTTTTTGGAGTTAAGTTGTAGTATATTGTTGTTGTTGTTGTTGTAGAATGATTTATTCTTATTTATGGAAGTTTAAAAAAAAAACCGTTGTTTCATATCTGAAATCTATCAATGTGAAACCCGTTTAGAAAAAGAAAAAAAATATATATATATCCTAGTGTCGTGTGCATATATGGAATGTATACATCTCCCTCTTCCTCATGGTACAATAATAAATCAGAAAAATCTGATCTCTTATTCCAAGCTTCCATCTCCTAATTTTTTTTTTTTTGATAAAATTTCTTGTTTTGTATTGATAGCGGACGTTACGATAAGGGGATACAAAATGCCTTAAAACGACATAAGAACCGGGTTGATCATCCCGGCACATATTAAATTTCAACCCAAAATGCGGCCACACCTACAAACGTTCTTTAGAAGCAATAAATCGTTTGCTTAGCTTTGTTGGGGTCAAACGTGTCATAATACCTTGTTTATGACTGAGTATAAGAGCTAGCCAAATATACAAATTTTAAAAAATGCTCCAAAAATATTTTAAAAATTTTGTCCCAAACGTTTATGAAAGCAACAAATTGCTTGGTTAGCTTTGTCAAACATCTCATAACTCCATGCTTATGATTCAGTATAAGAGCTAGACATGCATCCAAAGTTTTTAAAAATGTTCAAAAAATACTTATAAAGTTTTGTCTTAAAATTAGCCCACATTTACAAACATTATTTGAAAGTAATAAATCGTTTGGTTAGCTATATTGGGGGTCAAAAGTATCATAATCCATTGCATTTAATTGAGTATAAGAGCTAAACATGCACAATGATTTTTTAATTATGTTCAAAAAATACTTATAAAATTTCGTCCCAAAACTCGCCTACATCCACAAACATTGTTGGAAGCAATATATCGTTAAGTTACCTTTGTTGGGGTAAAATGTGTCATATTCACATTCTTCTTTGTTATTGGGTTTGTTGTTGATTCGTTCTCATATATAAAATCATGAGCGGCGACGACGAGGTTGTTTTCTTTGATTTGGAGTGGGCGGGAAATCAGATTGTGGTTGTTGGTGCGATTAGAATATGTGCTAAGACACTGGATGTGCTTGAAATTTGGGAAAAATATTATTAAACCAGATGATTCAGTCATCTCTACCTTCAATGATCGGAAAAGCAGTATCACCCGGGAGTTGCTCGGAGCTGCAAATACAGTTTTTAACCTCTACATGCAGATTTACAATTTTTCGAAGGATAGTTTCTTTTACTTTCTCTCTCTCTCTCTCTCTCTCTCTCTCTCTCTCTCTCTCTTTCTGATGCGATTTCGGTGAGGAATCACGCCCCAATTTCGCCACAGAGAAGTTATGGGATAGTTGATCTCGTTCTAGACGTGGTAAACAAAAATCTTCAAACAAGAAAGGGATTGATAGATGCCACGAAGGGTTGTGGATGACCCTTTGATAAGTCTTAAGAGATCACAACTCGACAAACAAAAATTGGATCAATGATCTTTGGTTAAAAGAGTTTGAGAATAAAAAGATAGATAAGAGATAAAGATTAGAGTACATGAGGTTATAAAGAGAAGGTAGGAGACAAAGAGGAGAAGAAGAGCTAGGACGTGTTTACGAGACATGCCTCGGTAAACAACACACTTAAAACAAGCAAAGACTAAAGTTTAGAATTTAAAAGAAAAGATAGAGGAGTTAGGTGCCTAAAATGATGATAATGGGCATTGATGGATCAGACTAAGTGATGGCAAAGATAACATATGAGTCAAAAGCCTCGTTAAAAACCCCACTCGGAAAATCACATGGGACAAAACCGAGATAAGGGAAAAAGAGTGCGAGTGGATCATATGGCCATGCACTAGCCTTCTCGAACGTGTATCATGACCAAGGTGGCCTTGACACAACTCATAATGCTCGAGTGATCCTCTTGAATCTTCACTTGCTGGAGTGAGACTCTAAAATCTTGATGAAACTTCTTGGTCCGGACACTAAATCCAATCCGCTCACAAGCCCAAAATATGGCTTACTCTATATGTGATGACAAGGTCCGTAAAGCCCAAATCGCGAGCGGGTCTAAATGACAGCAGCCTTTACGAGTTAGTCAACACGCAACAAACCAAAAACGGACTGGTTTTGGACCTGGTTCTGACACCCCGGCTCTCGGTAAGGCCCAAGCCCATTTAACGTAAGCCCGACACGGCAGCTCGGTAAAAATATGGTAGGGCGCCGAGTCAATGTTGGTTAGAGAGAATCGGAGAAAATTATGGGGAGGTTGCACCGAACTGCGGCAGTGCGATATGCTGGAGAGGTTAAACTCAAGACTATTTAAGGCAAGCTGAGGAAAAGAAAAAGGAACGAAGAATTTACCCTAAGACCCTAACTACGAGCCCATGTCGAAAGCTCGCTTTTTGTATTTCATTATTCAATTCTCCTCTGTAACTCCGATTAAATAAATATAATCCACTTTAATACGTTCATCTATTAAAGCTTCATACGATACTCTAGCCCTTTGAGTTTTAGGACTCACACCATACTGTTGGTGTTGGAGTGTTTTACGGTAATGAAAGAAAAAACAGAGTATATAAAAAAGGAACAGAGTATTAGCCTTTTAAACAACTTTTATTAACTTGATTGTATTACTTTTTAACAACTCTAAACAACTCTGAACAACTCTGGACTTTTACTTATACTATTCGAACCACTGTGTTGAAAAAACATGACTGTGTAATATTAAAAAGACACAACTATACGAATGATAATTCGTGACTCTTAACTTAATAACTAACTTATACGAATGTGACTTTGGTTTATACGAGATTTGATTATACTTCAACACTCCCTCTTAATCATATCTCGGCTTCACTCCAAGCTTTCTTCTAAGATCTTCAAACCTTGAAACGCTTAATGCCTTTGTGAAGATATCTGCGAGTTGATCTTCGCCTTTGCAATACTCCAGTTTAATAAGTCCTTTGTGCTCGGCTTCACGTACAAAATGGTATTTGATCTCTATGTGTTTTGTTCTCTTATGCTGCACAGGATTCTTTCCAATTGCTATTGCTGACTTGTTGTCACATAAGATGGGAATGCCTTCTTCAAGCTTTAGTCCAAAATCCTCCAAAAGTCTTTGTAACCATACAGCTTGGTTTGCCGCTGCACATACGGCGATATACTCTGCCTCTGCTGTTGATTATGACACTGTTTTCTGCTTACTTGACTGCCAACAGAACATAGCTGAACCAAAATTAAAAGCATAACCTGATGTGCTTTTCTTGTCTTTAATAGATCCACCCCAATCGCTGACCGAGTAGCCTATTAATCTTGGTGTCTCCACACTTGTAAAAAATACTCCAAAGTTTGACGTTCCTTTGATGTATNCGCAAGATATACACCATACCTCGCAAGGTATCAACCATACCACAGCACCCAAGACACCGCAACATCTCCGAGTTCTGGGTATCTGCCGTACCACTCCACTCGGGGTAATATAACCTCTAAGAGTCTCGATAACACATACCACTCAATTCTGGGCAATATATCCTACATATAGGATATACACCTTACCAATCTATGGTATCACGTATCACTGTAGGCTATGATCCGTGTAAATCCTCGTAAGGCAACACCGGCATCACCCATATTCCGCACCCGGAATATCTGCCATGCATAACCAAATACCAGGCTATCGCACCTATACCCAATCACACAGGGCACTCTCAAGACTTACTCAGTCACGCCGGCTAACACCTTAGCCAAATCGGACAACGTAACACTACACGCATACCGCCCGTGCGCACCTTCCAGTGTCGGCTTGCTTTAGAGAAACTTGTCAAGACAACTATGACTAGGCTAGCTTTATCACTCAATAATTCTACGCAGTAAATCGTCAGTATAAACGTAATAAAACAAACAAGTACCATACGTCTGCAATCTGATTCACCACATAGAACCGCTAAGTGAGTAACCCGGTCCCGTCACTTGACTCATTTTTCTGAACAAGATTATCTGGAAACACACAACACTAACAACAACAATAAGAACATCCATCTTAGTACTCTCCTGCATTAACGCGTCTAACACCAAAACGTAATGCCAAACCATGACTCCCAAGTCATCACAATAATAAGAAATACACATCTTATTATACACTCATAATGTAACATCGTTCTACACAACGAAAATACAAAATGAAACACATAGCATACAACTACACACCGAAACTGGAACCACTCGATGGAACTCAAGCCGTAGCTTGCTTCTGGAACCTTGTTTCCATCATAGCCTTTGGCTCCCAAGTTTCCTCCTGCACCCCATCACAGTCCCACAGAACTCGCATCATCGGAATCTTCTTCCGACGAAGCTCCTTGACCCTCCGCTCGAGAACTCTCAAAGGTCTCGCCTCAACAGTCATATTGGGCTGGAGATCTGACGGAATCTCAGCCAATACCTCGTCACCTTTATGCAAACACTTCTTAAGAATTGACACATGGAAGACCTTATGAAATGCCTGCATAACCTTGGGTAACTCCAACCGATACGCTACCGGTCCAACATGCTCTACAATCTGGAACGGCCCCATATACCTCGGACTTAACTTAGTTGCAGTTATGGACCTCTTCGGACCCCTCAGTAAAACCATCTTAAGATACACATTATCTCCCACCTTAAACACAAGCTCTTTCCGCCTCTTATCGGCATAACTCTTTTGCCGATCCTGGGCTTCTTTCATGTT
>VBRH01003386.1:0-12429 GCA_014578085.1 Cardamine resedifolia
AAATTAAATAAAAACCTATTTTATAACTCAATTAGCTCTTACGAGAGTAACCGAGGAACCTACGAAACACACGTAGAAAAAGAAATAGAAAAAGTAAGTAACTTAGACTAAAATTCAGTCTGAAAATTAGAGGTATCGAATTGGTCCCCGGCAACGGCGCCAAATTGATAAAGGGTTTTGCGTGCTCTAAAAGCCTTATTTTCTAACGCAAATAAACACGCAGTAATATAGTAAAGATTCGATCCAGAGGACCAGCAATACACTATAATTTCGTGAGACAGAAAATTCAGCTAAGCAATTAAATGGGTTTGAAGTTTCGTAAATAACAAGCAAAACAAATAAAATCGGTTTTAAAAACAATAAAAGAAAAGCGTTAGGTCAAGGGCAATTTTGCAGGAATCAAATCATCTAGAATTGAACAATTATTCAGGAAACAATTCAGCGCAAGTATAGAACTCAAACATAAAAATAAGACTGACCCACTGTCGTGGCGTTAACAACTTCATCTAGCAACCTAGCATCCTAAACTGTAGTTTGAATCTAAAATCGCAGACAATCACTACCGATCTGGTTCAATTTGTTCACGATTTGCCTTAGCATCAACTGTCGTTGGCTAAGGACAAATCGCCAACCTATGTTCGTTCAAGCAACTTATTACAGATTTGATGAATAGATTTAACCTAGAATCAAAGACTAAGTGATCAGATTAGTCTAGGCAATAAGATCAACTATAGGCGAAGACAATCAAATAATAAATCTTATCTATGTTCAGTTCATTGAATCCCTTTTGAAACTGTTAACCTAACCTATAAACTACTCAGACATAGCAAAGAAAAACACAGCAAAATAAGATGAAATATTCATAAAATAAATCGGTAAATCAAAGAGGGTTTAGAGTTCTTCTCAAGGTGATGTAGAGATCTCTTCTCTCCAAATCTTACAAGTGCAAAAGCTTCTGTAAAGTGTATGTGTTCTTTGCAAAACGTAAAAGAAAAATAATAGAATCAATGATAGATCTAGGTCCAGGAGGCGGCTGAATAAATTGGAGCTTCTTTTACGAAAAATTAGGAAAGTTAGGTTTTCCTCTTTTGGTCACGTTAGTTCGTCGTGAGCGGGTGCTCAGCTCCTAAATTCTGGCTTTTCTTCAATTTCAGCTAAGTTTCCTCCATAAGCTCCAATCTTCATCCTTAGCCATCTTTAGACCTGTAATGACTCAAAACAAAACTAAAAGATTCGATAAAGACTCGAAAAAGACTTGAAAGTAATTGTTAGAATGCGTCAAAACGCAACACATCAATTTCGTTTGATGTTTTTGACTATTAAGGTTATGGTCTTAATTATCTTTGGATTTTCATTCTGTGTTTATATAATTCTTTTAAGTGTTTTTTATATAATTTCGTTATGGTGGGAGGCTCGAATCTGTGTTTCCCTAATAAAAAAAACCTAAGAAAAATATAAATACCGAATGAAAATCCAAAGCTAATTAAACCCATATCATTAATAGTCGAAAACATCAAAAGAAAGAAAGCTTAAAAATAAAATTTTCAAAGAACAAAACATATACGGCCAACTCAAGCTTTTCCAAATTGGATGATTTGGATGTTAAAAGTTAATCTCAGCTTCAAGAGGAGCTTCATTGTTACGACCACCACGACCATTAACGTTGCTCACAAAATTACTATTGAAGCCAAGAAAGTCTGAAGTCAACCTATCAGAGCCTCCCACGCTAAGATTGTTTCCAAAATAAAGATAAAAAAAAGCTATCAGACCGCCCTTGATGATCTGTTGTAGCAGCTAGTGTGTTCATTAATGGGTATTGAAGGTTTCCATTATTACCATCTCCAAAGTCATTAACGGCCACAGTTGACAAAGATGAAGAAGTAAACTCTCTTAGCAAAACAGCACAAGGATTGTTGTTATCAGCAACATTGGTGAAAAGAGAAGGAACGCTTGTCAGGTCAAGGCCCCTAGTGTTGTCTTGAAAGTATCCAAGGTTGAAAAAGTTGTTGTTGTTGTTGATAAGTTTTGATAAGTTCATTTGCCATTTCAATAATAAAGTGGGTTATTATGGCAAATCATCTTATATAGATATTGTAAACCCCGACCGCCACTTCTGTGGGCCCCCACACCCTCTCTCGGCCCGTGGGTCCCATCCTCGTCCGATGGCCGGTGCATTATTTTTTGGAGGCTCTAAAGATTTGTTACTATCCCTACAAATCACTACATGATATTTCCCCGTGCTTTGTTCTCACTCACACTGTACCGACATTGATTTTCCGGTAGGTCACCCATCCTAATGCTACTCCAGCCCAAATACGCTTAACTGCAGAGTTCTGATGGGAAACGTGACATACAAGATAAGTGCACTTTGGTAACATAGGAAGCCAAATCAATTCTTTTAAGTCTCTCCACATGCACCGCCATATACCAGAAATTGGGACGTTGTGCACCAAGACCGTCACCCCGATGGTGTGAGCCCACTTGACTCCACACTCATCTGGGTTCGGCTCTGATACCAAATGTAAAGCCGCAATCCCACCGTCTGTGGTCCCCCACGCCCTCTCTCGGCCCGTGGGCCCCACCCTCGTCCGAAAGCGGTGCATTATTTTTGGAGGCTCTAAAGATTTGTTACTATTCCTAAAAATCACCACATGATCTTTCCCCGTGCTTTGTCCTCACTTACACGGTACCGAAAATGATTTTCCGGTAGGTCACCCATCCTAGTGCTACTCCAGCCCAAGCACGCTTAACTGCATAGTTCTGATGGGACAGGTGACGGAAAAGATAAGTGCACTTTGGTGACATAGGTAACCAAATCAATTCTTTTAAGTCTCTCCACATACACCATCATATACCAGAAATTGGGATGTTACATATATATATATATATATATATATTCACATTCCAACATGTATCCGTTTCCTAGTTTTTGAAAAACTCGTTTTCATGTTTCCGTACGTTTCATTTCCGCGTATTCATTTCCGTATTAGTGTGTTTCTAAGTTTATATTATATCACTAGCTAGATTGATTGGTAAAGTTTAATTCTTTATTATACATAAACATTATACTATGTCGCTTGATATATTATCCTCTCTTTTTAAAAATGTTAAATTGATTAGAAAAAAAAAAAGCGGCTGAGTTCTGTACATGAGCTTTAAGCAGGCAGAACGAGAAATAAAATCATACCAACATAAGAGAATCAAAAACAGAGTAGGCAAAATAGACATGAGTTCCTATCAGTGGGATTGAAATAGATGCCATCGGTTTCTGAGTTATGTCATTGATAAAGGTGTCAAGATGAGCAAAGATTCAATGAGTGAAGAGATGGTTTCTGCAATGATGTGTGTTAGGTCGTGTTAGGGTGAGACTGCTGTTGGTGACGACGGCCATTGCGCTCACGCCAAACATAATAGGTGGTAGACTGAAAAAGAAGACGAAGTAGGACCTGATCAGTATTACAGTGGATTGGAGCTGAGACAACGCAAATTTCTTGACCAGTCCGGTGTGAGTTTAGAACCAAGAAAAGGGCATGTTAATTCTGTCCAAATCATGAAGGAGAAAGGACAGGCGAAGAAGAGAGGATCCTTGGATTCATCACGCTCTCCGCGAAATAAACACGCTTGGTCGCATACGAGAGCCAGTCATCAATCTGTTCTTGATCACAAGTCAGGAGATGAAAGCCCACCGCGGAACAGAGCTAGGAGCCCAGACCAGTTTTCTCCACATACCTTTTTTGCGATGAAGACGAATCTGCTCCCATGTTTTCTTAGCTTAGAAGTGTGGTTGGCAAACAGAAGGAGCATGTCTCCAGAGAGGACAGTCTACACCTTCTTCACGGGAAGAGAAAGAATAGCGACGAATGAGCCAGAAAAATTCTTATATATCAAACGATGGTATTCATAGTTGGAAAGGGAACTCCATCCCTCAATTGTGCTGTTTAAAATAGTAGAAAATTTTGTCTCTTGAACCCATGTTTCGATGAGGCAACCAAAAACCGGTTGTGCAGTCTTGATTCAATCGCGAACTGCATTGTGTTTGCGTGGCTTATTGAACTCGCGCGTGTTCAAACAAAAAATTGTTATCATTGCTTACGATATGAAGGTTTTTGACTGGTGGTGGCCGAGAGAAGCAGCACCGAGTCAACCATGGATAACTGACGCCAACACAGACACTAGCTCCATGATCAGCTTTGAAATGAATTTGATCAGGGAGAGGCTTTGTGAGATTCACCTCAACTAGGACCCGAGCTAAATCTGTTATTTTTAGCACTCTTCAGACTCCACTCTTTTACAATCAGAGGTATATCGGCAATATGCCAAAATTTACGATTCAAAACCCTGGCTCTGGACTGAGGATTGTCTCTCCGAAATAACACCATAGTAGGGTTTAGAAATTGCACATCAATACATTGAGACTTGTCTCTATATAAAATTAAGCCCATATCCGATTAACTGTGGCATGGGCTACAAAAAAACGCCATAAAGGCTGCGCATCCAGCAGAACCTCATCAGGTATGATAACAACGATCTTTGTACTGCTTTTCTTAAGAGGGTTAAATTCTTCATCTTCGTCAAGTGTGGTCGTTAATGACTTGACGAAGGCCTAATGAAATCTCTAGCTGCGACAACAGATCATCAAGTCTGGTCTAATAGCTTTTTTGTCTATTTCGGAAACAGTCTTAGCATGGGGGGATTTGATAGGTTGACTTCGAAATTTATTTGCGTTAATAGAGGAATTTTGAGTAACGTCAATGGCCGTGGTGGTAGTAATAAAGCTCCTCTTGAGGCTTAGATAAAAGTTTCACATCCAAATCATCCTTTCGAAAAAGTTGAGATGATAATATATGTTTTTTTTCATTGGAGTATTTATAATTAGGCTTTCTTTCGTTTGATGTTATTGAATATTATGGGTATTGTTTTAATTAGCTATGGATTTTCATTCCGCGTTTATATAATTCTTAAGTTTCTTTTATATAATGTCGTCATGGTGGGAAGCCAAAACCTGTGTTTACCTTAAAAAAAAAAACCAAACCTTAAGAAAACTATAAATACAGTATGAAAATCCAAAGCTAATTAAATCCATATCCTTAGTAGTCAAAAACATCAAAAGAAATAAAGCTTAAAAATAAATATTCCAAAGAACAAGACATATACGGTCAACTCAAGCTTTTCCAAATTGGATGATTTGGATGTGAAAAAATCATCTCAGCCTTAAGAGGAGCGTCATTGTTACGACTACCACGACCATTGACATTGCACACAAAATTACCATAAACGCCAAGAATTACCATATCAGCACCATTGGTAAAATGAGAAGGAACGCTTGTCTGGTCTCCGAGGTTTAAAAAGTTGTTGTTGATGTTATCACCGAGGCTGATCATATGGTTTTGCGTCAACAATCCTTTGTTCGCAGAGCATTGCATGACGAATTTGGTAGGGCCGGGATTAGGATATATTGACTAAAGATTAAAGTCTTCAAACTTGCCGGATGAAGATGAACGGTTCTGATTGTAACCTACGGCTAGATGGGTAAAACCGAAATTTGGATTGTTATCGAAATGGTAGTGGGCGAGAGCAGAAGCAGTGCCACCAGCGGCAGCTGCCATTGCCGGGAAGCTAACGGTAGGGTTTCTTACGTATTCCTGTACTAATTCATCACAGAATGTTGCGTGATTATTGTAACTATCACTTCTCCAATTACAACAAATAAATAATTTTTAAAAAATGTAATTACGATAAGGTCAATATATATATAACAACCAAAAAAGAAATTAATATTTTACCAAAATCAGAATTGTTTCTTTTTATAAAACATCCTTAGAAATGTAAAGTACAAATCAACTACCCCTACTATACCACGCTGACCACAATACTTATTAATTAAATTAACAATAATTATTAGTTAAAAATCTATAGCCGGACATGTAAAAACCACGGAAAAAAAGGAGACGTCAGTTTTGAAGAACAAAATGATAATTAACCACTACACTGTGATTTATGGATTAAACCAACACATGTATTTATGGATTTAGATTACGAACAATTTATCAAAAGGATTCAAGAGAGAGAAAGAGAGTTTTCCTAGAGAATAAGGTACCACAGTACTTCGACACTCTTTGGTACCACAAGTCTTAGAGTGAGCTTTAAAATCCGATTGAACAGCGTAGCACTTAGACCATTTCTCACATTCGCACTTCTTCTCCCCATGCTTCTTGATTCCGGTGAGATTTGCGGAGCACGTGAGGGTTCAAGGTGAACGTATGTGGGCTCCGGACAATTATACACTTTTCTCTTCACTTCTTTGTTAAACTTTTGTTTCAGCTTCCATTGAACGTTGTGTACCCTCCTATGAAGCTGCATATTCTGTTCCCTTTAATACTTTTGTTTCATACTTCACATATGAATCTGTTCATCGCATAATCGTCTCCGGAGATAACGCTATCACTTCAGCGTCTGGATCTGTTTTATTAAAAATAAAAATCACCAAAAATTCCATTAGTTAAAAGACAATTATATACAATTGCACAGCAAATAATCTAATCTACTTGTAAATATTGATGAATGGAGCAAAATAAATTTCCAAATAACATATATTCTACTAAAGATCGATAAAGAATACTTCCTCTCGATTGTGGTAATGAACATCCGTTGTTTGGACTAGGCTATCTGGTTGCCAGGGTCACTCGTCCCATCATACATCGTCATTAAAGGGAATGTAAACTTCTTGGGCATCTCTATTAGTAAAATTTCATCCCTGAAAGGAGTATCCACATAACAATTGGGAGCGAATTTAACAATTAGAGGAGCTACTCTAGGAATTCACTTAAGTAGGGTAACCATTTCGTCCATGCTTTTTGAAAATTTAGCTTCTAGATGAGAGACATCCTTTGAACGATTTTATTGAGTTGGTTGGTGGGATGAAGTTTTTAATTCATGCAGCTTGCAAGTGCATATTTCTCTAACACCACCACCGTGAGGTAGTACCGATATGTCTTCGGTAAATGTCGTAGTTCCATCTAGTGATTGCATTGGGTTCATGTGAGTGTGAAACCTAAAATCACCTTAAGCAGCAATACTTTTATCACTATTACATAGATAAGCTTTTTATTCCCTTATTGTCATTTTCTCCGCCTCAAGTTTTGCTACATTTTTTTGATAAAAGGTGAAAGCGTGCGGTAAAAGATTATTTTTAAACGCAAATTAAACACGTAGTAGTAGTGAAGATTCGATCCAGAGGACCAGCAATACACTCTAATTTTATGAGGCAAAATATTAGCTAAGCAAAATCAATGGGTTTTGGTTTCGTAAACAGCAAGCAAATTAAATAAAAACGGTTTAAAATCAATAAATAAAAGCGCTAGGTCAAGGGAAATTTCGCGGGGATCAAATTATCAAGAACCGAACAATTGTTCAGGAAATAATTTAGCACCAATCTATAACTCAANTATTTGTTTCAGCGATTTAGGCATGAGCGGGCGCTCAGCAGGTGAGCGGGTGCTCAGCGTCTAGACTTTGACTTTTCTTCAATTTGTGCCAAGTTTCTTCCATAAGCTCCACTCTTCATCCTTAGCCATCTTTAGACATGTTATGACTCAAAACAAAACTAAAAGACTCGATAAAGACTCGAAAACAAACGTTAGAATGCGCCAAAAACGCAACACATCATTTTTCCAGATATGTAGCAGGACCACGAGAGATGATTCCGTTTCTAGAAAATTCAATGTTATTATCTTCTCCAACTTCCATGTCTCACGTAGTTAAAATTAAGGTATATTTACAAAATAGATAGTTTTTTGATAAATAATTGAACATATAGGTAGTATACTATTTGCCATTAGGTATAAATACATACACTATTCCCCTCTAATAGCCTTCCTCTAATAGCTTATAATAGTGACTAATCGGAAATGACTAAAATGCCTTAGCGTCTTATCTCACTATTTCAATAGTACTTTGTACACCACTCGTCATGTACACCGACTCGTCATGTACACCAACTTGTCATGTACACCGAATCTCTTTGTACGACTTGGAAGTTACAAAATAGGATATGAGATAGTGTACAAGATGCACTAAATCTCGTACACCGAGCTAGTATATCAAAATTGAATGGAAAATGGTGTGCAAGATCTTGCAATATGTGGCGTACTGAGATCTTGTGCCATGCCCCGCCACAAGTGGGTGCAAGATGGGGTACAAGATGTTGTGTCATGCCTCGTAAATTGAGTTGCCTTATACACCGATTTTTCTCATACACCAACTTCATACACCAAAAGTGGGTGGAAGATGATGTACAAGATGGTGCAAGACAATGTACAAATGAAACAATATAAACAGTAGTGGGTAGTTTATTTGAAAGTAATTGGATTTATAAGTCAGTCACTGTTTATAATTGCTTAAATAGACCACCACTATTTCCCTCTAATAGCTTCCATGTAATAGACTCTTAGGTTAGTTTTTCGGAAAAGACATCAACGCCCTAGCGTTTTACCCCAAATTTTCTTTGTACACTAATTCGTCTCGTACACCGAGTCGTCTTGTACATCAAGTCGCATCACACACTGATTCTCTTTGTACACTAACTTGTCTTGTATACATATTAGCCTCGCACACCGACTCGCCTCATACACGTATGTACATTGTCTATGGTGTACATGTTGTGGTGAACAAGATGTTTTTGAGTGAATGTACTTGGTAGTTGGGGTGTACAAACTGTGAGTGTACAATTAGTAGTGTACGAGAATGTCTTGGATTTACATTATTTTTATGGTGTACATGTATGGGGTGTACGTATAATGACTGATATGCCAATATTTGACAGTATACAAATGAAACATTATAAACAATAGTATTGTATACAAGATGGTGGTTATAACGGTGTAGATAGAAAATGTACATAGTTAGTGTATGAGACGGTGTACAAAGATAGTATACGAGAATAGTGTACATGAGGATTGTCGGGGTGTACAAAGAGTGTATAAAAAAGTATACTGAGACGGTGTTCAGAGATGGTGTACATCCATACAAAATGGGTCTCTGCAGAGATAATATACATATACGGTGTACATAATCGGTGTACAGAGATGGTGGACATGAAAATTTTTGGTTGTACATCCATACACAGTAGGTTTCATTAGATTCACAAAAAAAATTTAAAAAGTAAAATTTTATTTAAAATTTTTTTTGATGTCTTATTTGTGAGATAATATAAAAAATAAGAACTGAAAAAGAGAGAGAAAGGGGAGAGAAAGAAGAATCGTAAAAGAAAAAAATAAATATGAAATATAATGGCACCATATGTAAATAGATGAGGATATGAGGTGCATGATGGGAAAGTGAATAGTGGCCAATAGTAAAAAAGAACTCATTCCACCAATTGAAAATAGTAAACAACCCTATTATCTAATTACTTTTCAAAAACGTTCTACTATCACAATTCACCCTTAAAATTATCCCCTACATGCCGCGCCAAACTGGTTAAGAAATGAGCAAAGATGAGCAAAGATTCAATGAGTGTAAAGATGGTTTCTGAAATGATGTGTCTTAGGTACGTGTTAGGGTGAGACTGCTATTTGTGACGACGGTCATTGCGCTCAAGCCAAACATGATAGATGGTAGACTGAAAAAGAAGACGAAGTAGGACATGATTAGTATTACCCAGCGGATGAGAGCTAAGAGAGCGCAAATTTTGTGACCAGCCCGGTGTGAGTTTAGAACCTTGGAAAGGGCGTGTTAATTCTGTCCAAATAATGAAGGATAAATGACATGCGAAGAAGAGATGATCCTTGGATTTATAAGGCTCTCCGCGAAGTAAAAACGCTTGGTCCTGACCCCAGAGTCGCATACGGGAGCCATTCATCCATCTGTTCTTGATCGCAAGTCAGGAAATGAGAGCCCACCGCGGAACAAAGCTTGAAGCCTAGACAAGTTTGCTCCACATAACTTTATCGTGATGAAGACAAAACTGCTCCCATGTTTTCTTAGGCTAGAAGTGTGATTGGAAAACAGAAGGAGCATGCCTCCAGAGAGGATAGTCTACACCTGCTTCACGGGAAGGCAAAGGATAGCGATGAATGAGCCAGAAAATTCTTATCAAACGATGGTATTAATAGTTGGAAAGGGAACTCCAACCCTCAAACGTGCTATTAAAAATAGTAGAAAATTTCATCTCTTGAACCCTAGTTTCGATGAGGTAGCCAAAAACCGGTTGTGCAGTCTTGATTTAATCGGGAACTTCATTGTGTTTGCGCGGCTTTTTGAACTCGCGCGTTGTAGCATCTGTATTCCTATTAATTGGGGTTTTAATTGGAGAATTAAAAGTTTGGGGTTGAAATGTTTAAATCTATTTGAGGCTGGCGGGTTTAATGGATGTTTTAAAAAGTTTGGGGGCAAAGTTCTAAAGTTGGAAAAGTTGAGAGACTGTTCGTTGTATTTGTTAAATCTTCTGAAGTCCCTAGCTTCTTCTTGTGGTTAAAGCTCACACCTCATCACTCTCAAACTCACCTTAACACCAGCCTTTGACGAGGTAGAAGTCTCAGCTGGAGCTTGTTCTTGTTTCGGCGCTCGAGTGGTGGAGGAGAAGCTTGCGGCCACGGGAGAGTTAGCGAGAGAAGGAGATCAGAGTGTGGGCGTGACGGTGTTGTGCGACTCAGCTCCATCCTCTCATCTCGGTAGGTGTTTCTGTCTCGATCTTCCTTGTTCCTTGTCCGTGAGTCAAAGCGAGAGTGAGTCAGAGAGTGAGAGAGAGATAGAGGGCTGGGAGTGAGGGATGAACCGTGTGAGAGAGGGCTGGGTGTGAGGTGTTGAACCGCGCGGGGTGTCTGGGCGAGTGATGGTGGTTGTGATGTGGTGTAGTGTGAGATCATGGGGAGGAGCTCCGGACCGTGAGGAAAGGTGGTTGGGTTGTTGGCGTGGTGGTGATGGAGTATGGCGGTGGTGGTGAACGCCATGTCGGTGGTAGTTGCAGAGGCGATGTGGGTGGGCGAAGAAGATGAGCGTGATATTCATCTTTTGTCGTTTTGTAATTATAGTAATGTTGTAGTTGTAGTGATGTTATTATTTTATTGTTATTTGCTAGGTTGCGTGGGAAATCTAGGATTAGCCATCCCGGGGAATTACAGAAAATTGCATAATTTTGTCGCGAAAATTCTTGTGCGTGACTAAGGTGAGTGCAGTACCGTGGTCGGACTGGACTTACAGAGTTTTCCGGTATAATTTTTGTGTGAGATTTATTTCCGTGATTTTTTCGTATGTGCTGTAGCGTTAAAAATCAATTGTATGGTAATTAAATTCCAAAAATTGCTGAATTCAACTGCCGTAAATAAATTGTTGAATTGTTGAATTAATTAAATTATTTTTGGAGAAAATAATATAATTGCTGATTCTTTGGAATTTTATTAAATTGTTGTTTTGTTGATTTAATTAAATTATTTTTGGTAAAAATAATTTAATTGCTGATTCTTTGAAATTTTAATAAATGGTTGTTTTGTTGATTTAATTAAATTATTTTGGTGAAAAATAATTTTATTGCTGATTCGTGGAATTTTATTAAATTATTGATTTAATTAAATTATTTTTGGTAAAACATAATTTAATTGCTTATTCGTTAAATTTTTATTAAATTGTGGACTGTTGATTTAATTAAATTATTTTTGGTGACAAATAATTTAATTGCTGTTTGGTTGAATTTAATTAATTATTTTGGTGTGAAAATAGTTAAATAAATTATTGTTGTTGCTGCTTGTCGAATCCCGGCCATATTATTATGCTGGGAAACTTGTTGTAGTCGTCTGTCCTTAATTGACATAGTAGACGTGTTGATCGCCTCCTCAGTATTTATTAAATACTGGATGCGTCTATTCGTAATGGCGCAGGTAAAGAAAAAGATAAAGCTATTAGCTGAAGCTTGTGGAAATGCGGCGATGGTTCAAGATGACATACCAGGAGGGTGTTTTATTTATTTATTTATCGATATTGTTGTTGGTTGTTTCCGCAAATCATTATTGCTAAGTTTTTAATTTTATTTATGAGAATATTAATAAAAATAAAAAAATTGGGTCGGGGCGTTTCAATTTGGTATCATAGCGGAGTTGATTCTAGGGCTGCTAGATTTCTTACTGCGTTGTTTTGTTGTTGTTGTTTGGGGTGTTCGGGTATTTCATATTCCGGCCGATAACAGTTCCGCGGTAAGACTTCCTTGATGTGTTGTTGTTTTGCTAATTCAGGAGTGAAGATTATCAATTCGTTGGTTGTTTTCTTTTTTCTTAAGATTGGTTGATCCAAGCAGAATTGGTAGGCCCTCGGGGTGATATAGGAACCAAAATGATTCGGAACCTAAAGGATAGATTGATGGAGAAACTGTTCCTGAACTAAGGTTACTCTCAACAGTTCCGATTGAAAGGATGGTGAAGTGGTTCGATGGTGAAGCTG
>VBRH01003444.1:0-14412 GCA_014578085.1 Cardamine resedifolia
GAGCTAACCGATGATCTTGCTGAGATACGTAGGTGAGTAACTTGACTTTTAACTTTTATCATATTATTTCAACAATCACTTATCTCTTTAACTTGATTCTCTTTCTGTTGCAGTACTTTTCTTGCTCTACACCAGCTGGCGACATTACAAAATGAAGAATTGGCCAAGGTGCGTAGTTTTCAAATATTTCATCTTCTTAATATTACTACATTGTTATTTTTACTAGGAGTAATGAGTAAACGACCCTTTCTGTTTTTTTTTTACAAAAGATAGGAAATATGAGAATATTAGTGACTTTTGGTGGTCCAAATATTTTAGCAACTTCTGTTTGGCATACTTTCATGTAGATTGATAAAAATATAAATATGTCGATGTTCAATACACCACTAATTAGAAAGTTAGTCAAAGTTACTGTCAACTTTTGCAGAAGTATATCAGTCAAACTTAATTTTTTCAAACAGATACTTAAGTGTCTATTTAACTGAGAAACAAAAACAGAGCTTTCTTTTTGCTATTTATGCAGTCCAAAACCAGATCTTCTCGTCCAAACCACATCTTCTCTAGCAGTCCAAACCAAATTGCCTTTTCTTCATCTTTCCTTGTTTATGTTATGGTTTCTAGGAATCCATATAGTTTTTCTCAAAACTTTATGGACCTCTTGAATAGACAAGAGAGTAATAATCTTGAAACTTTTCCTTCTTCTTCCTCTCCTATCCAGATGAGCTCATCACAAATCCCTCAGTATAGTACCCAAAGTAGTGATGGAGAGTAAGCTAGATGAGAACTCAAGAGAAGGTAGACGCAGATGGACTGTCCCTGAAGATGTTGTCCTGATCAGTGCTTAGTTAAACACCAGCAAAGATCCAATCATGGGGAATGAGCAAAAAGGGGTTGCCTTTTGGGATCGAATTGCATCATATTATGCAGCTAGTAAAGCAGTAGCGGGTAAACCAAAAAGAGGGGCCGGTCAATGTAAGCAGAGATGGAAAAAAATCAATGAGAGTGTCAACAAGTTTGTAGGATGCTACAGCCAAGCTTCGGGTTGGAGAAGTAGTGGTCAGTCTGACGATGATGTTCTCCAAATGGCTCACAAGTTGTACTTCAACGATCATCAAGTGAAGTTCGTCCTAGAGCATGCTTGGAGGAAGCTTATGCACGATCAAAAATGGTGTACTTCCTCTAGAGGTAATGACAGCTCCAAAATAACTAAGCTATGTGAGGGTGGCGCATACTCCTCAAGTTCAAATACATCATCTTGTGTTGAGGAAGAAGCTTGTCCTCGCCCTCCAGGTGTTAAAGCAGCCAAACGCAAAGCGAAAAAAACAGAAAGTGAATCTAGTTCAAATTTACAGTTTCAGAGGATGTGGGAGATCAAGGAGATAGACATAGCTGTGAGAGAAAGACTATCCAAGCAGCGAATTCTCGAAAGTCTCAAAGCCAAAACAGAGCTTTCTGAGGATGAAATCAACCTGAAAAACAAGCTAATTGCTGAGATGTTAGGATAGTTTTTAGTTGATGTCTGCTTTGTTTTTAATTATGTATGCTCTGTTTTAATTATGTATGCTATGTTTTAATTATGTATGCTTTGTTTTAATTATCTATGATGTATTTTTAATATTGGTTGTTGGCTGTTGGTTCTTTGCTTATTACTTTCGTCTTTTTTGGCTGTTGATTTCAGGATAAAGACAAGAGGAGACATGGGAGAGATGATTGATGAAGTCTTTATGGAGCTTTCATGCCCGTGAACTCACAAGTGGTACAGAAAGAGGGGACATGGGAGAGATGATTGATGAAGTCTTTTTGGTGCTTTCACGCCCGTGAACTCACAAGTGGGAAAGAAAACAACAAATTTGCATGGGATTCTGTCATGTCTTTGTTTCACGAGTTGTCTATATATTGAAAACTGAAATCAAAACTTCAATCCCAACTCTCTCTTGCATTAAATTATCATTTCTCTCTTGTGTACAAATACGTTTAGTACTTTCTTCAATTCAAACTCTCTCAAAAATAATTAAATTGTCTATATATTGTTTTTTTTTAAATATTTTCTTCCTTATAAAATATCTATTTCCCTCTTTTAGTGTCACACAAACATGTCTTCTTCAAATTTAGATGAAGAATTTGATCAAGCTTTTGATGAACACTTTAAGAGTCTATTTCAAGAAAGCATAGATAATTATGGCCATCATCAAGGGGCAACTAGTTCAAGGCATAAACGAGCTTTTTTTGAAAGACGACGCGAGGAAGGGCACACTCAGTTATGAAATGATTATTTCAGTGAACATCCTACTTACTCTCAAACTATGTTTCGCCGTCGTTTCAGAATGAACAAGCCACTGTTCTTACGTATTGTTGATACACTATCCAATGGAGTACCATACTTTCAACAAAAACAAGATGCTACGGGAAGATTGGGTCTGTCAGGACTACAAAAGTGTACAACAGCCATTTGTATGCTGGCATATGGTTCTGCAGCTGATGCGGTGGATGAATACCTTCGCCTCGGTGAAAGCACCGCACTTTTATGCTTGGAAAATTTTATGGACGGAATTATTTACTTCTTTCAGGATACCTACCTAAGCAGGCCTACACCAGAGGATCTCCAACGATTACTCAATCAAGGAGAGGCACGCGGATTTTCCGGGATGATAGGAAGCATTGATTGTATGCATTGGGAGTGGAAGAATTGTCCAACAGCTTGGAAAAGGCAGTATTCCCGTGGATCAGAAAAACCTACAATCGTTTTAGAGGCTGTGGCTTCACAAGATCTCTGGATTTGGCACGCATTTTTCAGACCTCCAGGTACCTTAAATGATATCAATGTTCTTGACCGTTCACCAGTTTTTGATGATATATTACAAGGTCGAGCTCCGAGAGTGGATTAATTTATCAATGGGCGATATTACAATATGGCTTACTATCTCACTGATGGGATATATCCGAAATGGGCAACTTTCATCCAATCAATCTCACTTCCACAAGGTCCGAAAGCTTCATTATTTGGTCAATGTCAAGAATATGCCCGAAAAGATGTCGAGCGTGCTTTTGGGGTCTTGCAAGCTCGATTTGCGATTGTCAAAAATCTCGCTCTTAGTTGGGATAAGACACAAATACGAAAGATAATGCGAGCATGTATCATATTGCACAATATGATATTAGAAGACGAATGAGATGGATACAGTCTATACAATGTATCAGAATTCTATCAAGGAGAAGGAAGCGGGACTTCACATGTGGATTTAACGTATTCTACAGATATGCCTACCAATCTCTTCAATATGATGGGCGTTCGAAATCGACTTCGTGATACAACAATACATAACCAATTGAAAGCTGATTTGGTTGAACATATCTGGCAAAAATTTGGCACCACTCAAAATTAAACCCGAGTTAATTACGTTCTTGATAATGCTTTATATGTATCTATCATTCTACGTATTTGTTTTCCGTTTATTATATCTAATTTTAAGTTTGAATATGTTTTCACGTATTGTAATATATGCTTAAAAATATTTATAATGTAATATATTTATTTTTATAAAATATTATATAATTATAATTTTAAGTTTTATTTTTAAAATTTTCCATAAATTTAAACCAACATTTATTATTTTATAAATTTAAACTAAAAAGACATATTTTAAATAAATAATTATTTTTTAATTTTAAGACACCATTAAGGGTGTCACTAATGGAAGTTAAAATAACAAATGGAGGGTCTTAACTTAAAAAAATATTAAATTTAATATTAATTAATTTTAAAGACACTCATAGGTGTCTCTGATGGAGATACTCTTAGATCCTACGTACCAAGACAAAAAAAAAAACCCGGCAATAGTAGCTACAAAATATTGAGCCATAGGTATTATCGTGGTCAGTACATAGAATTTGAAATTTATGAGAGTAACTCTAATTCATGGAGGGTTCTTGATATCACTATGGACTGCAAATTAGTGTTCACTTGGAGTGTGTCATTGAAGGGAAATACTTACTGGATTGCTAAAGATGATAATAAAGATAAACAACTCAGAATGTTCTTAATCAGTTTTGATTATACTACAGAAAGATTTGAACGTCTATGTCTTCCATATCAGTATTCTAGCTTTCGAAACATCTCTCTCAGTTGTTAGAGAAGATAAACTTTCCCGTTTTATTTCAACGTGAAATTACATCGAAGACAGAGATATGGGTAAGCAAATAAGATTGGTGATGAGACCAAAGTGGTGTCGTGGATCAATATTTTAGCATTGGATTTACATTGGAGGAAATTAGAAAACAAATTAAACCGCATAGGAAAAATTAAGGAAAAATTAGAAAATAGAAACCAAACATATTTTTTCCTTTTTTCTTTTGTTCGTCTATTATAAAAAAGGAACGAGCATAGACCATCACATATGAATATACGAAAACCCTAAAAAACAATAAAAGCCACCGGCACTTTCCTCCTTAAAGAATGTCAGAGCTTCCAGAGGATTTGGTAGAGGAGATACTTTGTCGCGTTCCGGCTTTATCTTTGAAACGACTACGATATACTTGCAAACGATGGAACCGTTTATTCGACGATAGAAACTTCAAAAGAAAACACTCCCTTAAAGCCCCAAAGGAATATCTGTTTCTCATATTCAAGAAACTTGGGTTTTATTCGATGAGCATCAATCTCCATAGATCTCCACCTGTAGAGATCACAGATGAATTTAACCTAATCAACGTCCCTCATTCTAGTTTAGATCAATTCAGGATCGCTTCATACTGTCACAGCTCTGACGGCCTATTGTTATGCGTCTGCGTCTGCGTCAACAACAACAAAGAGGAAAATATTAGGCTCGTCGTATGGAACCCCTACACTGGTCAAACTTATTGGGTCCATCTTAGAAATTGTGTCTTAATAAGAAACATGACCACCTTTGCTCTTGGATCCTACCAAGACAACAAATCCGGCATTAAAAGCTACAAAATATTGCGCCACAACAAGTATTCTAATCCGGCAGAATTCGAAATTTATGAGATTAACTCTAATTCATGGAGGATTCTTGATGTCACTTTGAACTGCAACTTAGTGTACCTTCGGAGCATGGCATCTTTGAAAGGAAAGACTTATTGGGTTGCTAGAGATGATGAAGAACAGCTCGGAATGTTCTTAGTCAGTTTTGATTATACAACAGAAAGATTTGAACGTCTATGTCTTCCGTATCAGTATCCGAGTTATCGAAACATGTCTTTATCTGTTGTTAGAGAAGAGAAACTTTCCGTGTTATTACAACGTGAGGTCACATCGAAGACAGAGATATGGGTGACAAATAAGATTGGTGAGACCAAAATGGTGTCGTGGATTAAGGTCTTAGCAGTCGATTTGAAGCTTAATTATGTCGGAAACTTCTTGATCGATGAGGAGAAGAAAGTCCTTATGTGTACTCAATACTTTAGCCAAAACAAGGTATACGTCGTTGCAGAGGACAACAAAGTCAGGGAAGTGGATTTTGGAGGCGAAGTAAGACCATTTTTGTTTAATTATGTTCCAAGTTTGACTAAAATCCAGTAAGCTAATAATTAATTAAGCTACAAACAAGCTTTTTTTTTTTTGTGTGGTTTTTCTTAACTTGTTTATTCCACTGCTATCTTGGTCATGTCCCTTGAATATTTAATAAACATATAATTCACTAAGAAGTGCTAGCTGTTATGCCATGTATTCCTTGCTTTGTAATTAACAGGGTTTTTTAGGTTTTATGATCAAATTATTTTCCTTAATTACATAAAGAAGAGTTCAGTTTCAGTTTCTGACATTTGAGAAAGTCAAGAACTTTGGATATTTCTTCTAAGGTTGCGGAATGAAGCCTCTATCTCACAAACATGGTTTCGTGTTTGTGAATATAATATGAAATTAGAAAAAATATTTAAAATCACAAAGAAACTTCGTATTTAAAATTTGAGAATTTATATATATATATATATATATGGAGTTCCCGCATTAAACATAAAACATGGGTCACGGGAACGTCATAGTACCTGAGATAGTTTTGCCTAAGTTTGTCCCACATTGAACAAAACTAAAACTAAACGTCCAAGGATTCACCTTGTATAATCTATGATTGTTTTAGTGTGCGACTGTATATTCTTTACAAGTTTCAACACATCACATGCTTCAACAAGAGTTGCATCCAAATGAAGGAAGCACAAAAAGATGGAATCTTTTTTAATTTAAATGTTAAAGAAAGACCCTAACTTCTTTCCACGAGTAGCAGAAGCAAAACATCTCATGGAAATGCATTCTCTTCGGTTCTTCCGTGAACAAATAAAACAGAGCAAAGATTAATACAAGACATTATGATTTATGAAGCTAAGTGTTGTTGGGGAAATGACGCACAAAGGCGCAGCGGAATAAAGTTTCACCCGCACTTATGTGAACCGATGAGAAAAATATAAAAATCTTTGGCAGCAAAAGTTCAATGCAAGAAAGTAAATGACACACCAAAATTATACGTGGAAAACCTCCTCGATGTGAGGAGTAAAAACCACGGGACCGTAGTCCACTCAAAAATCCACTATCACCAATGTATTTGAGTTACAACCACGTTCTCCCTGTTCCTACAGAATAGATCCAGAGACTAAGGCTCCAAAGAGCAATCTCCAACAACAAGAAAAACACTCCAAGAGAATAATACAAGAGCTAGAAAGAAGCAGCTCCAAACGATCATACGTTCACTAAGATTCCGGTTTCCTAATCCGATCTCTACCGTAAAAATCTTAGACAACCGAGTCAAGAACACGTCTGCAAAATTTCAGCTCAGTCCGAGAAGAACTCACCGTCGGATTTCCCAAACACTCAAGACCGCACCTGCTGAAATTGAAATCACAACTGTTGCGAACAGCTTCGCTAAAACTCGGATTTCTGACAAACCAACAGTTGAAACTGAAATCCCTCCAGTCAATCTCACTATCAATGAGTCACGAAGCTTCCCTGAAAATTTCAGCAAGATCAGAACACGTTTGAGCCCTCAAACGTCGTCTTGAACAACACCGACGAAAACTCTCTTTTCTTCTCTTTTCTTCTTTCTCTCTTTTTGTTTTTATTTTCTTTCTTTTTCTCTCTTTCGGTTCTCTGATTGAGCTAAGAGACTAAATATATATACATATATATATATATATATATATATTTAACACAAAAGTCAAAAGTTTAATGGTTTTTCCACTAGGAGGAAAACCAACAAGTGTTTGTACAAATTAGTATGGAGAAGTGGATTTTTAGAATTGGAGAAGAGGCTGAGGAGAGAGAGCTGCGCAAGGCAATGGGAGGCCTAAGAACATGAAATCCTACCTTTCTTCTTCCTTGGAAATGAAAATCGAAGAGCTATTATCTATCTTCTTCCTGCTAACGTTTTAGCTTCTGACATTTGACAAAGTCCAAAACTTTGGATACTTGTTCTTAGTCTAGGCTGCGGATATGAGAGCTTCTACCTTAGTAGGCCAGAGAGCACATTCATGGCAGTGACAAACAGATACGGAGATAATGCACAACCTTGTCGTAAAGCCCTCGAGTTTTGGAAAAATCCAGCTAATCTAATTAATTAGTAAATTAGTTTTTCGTAAACATATCGAAAGCAGATATGTTTTAAAAAAAAAACCAAATTAGATAATCAGATATGTTTAAGGCTTACTATAGATGGAGACATGGAGTAGTTGTTTTCAAAGGAGCTAATGAAAACGACTGGTTTGATAACAAGTGGATTTACTTGGATCATGTCATGTGTGAAATATATATGTCTATTACTCTGTGTTGCTAAATGGGCAGTCCCATGCACGCATTAAACTAGAAAGAGGCATGGAGACCCACACTCTTCCTCTCTGTTTGTCCTTTACAGAGAGGCTCTCATTCATTTACTCAACCATGATAATTTTAACTTTAATGATTTCAATTATGAATTCTTTCCCAAAACCATTTAGATTTAGTTTAATTCAACCACAAATTACTTCTTAGAGAAGAAGAAAGAATTTATTAACCTTGATCCATGCTTTTCTTGTATTTGGAATTTACACAAATCTTTAAATGATTTTCTCTTCTCTTTTACCTTCTTCCTTAATGATCCTTTTGATGGACAAAAGATCATATCAGTTTCTTAACTCTTTTTCTCTTTTCGTTGGTGTTATAATCGCAATGTGAAAATGTATTATTGGTTTTTCTTGTCATCAAAGCATACAAATAGAAAACAAAATGGAAAGGTATGTATACCTAATTTCTATGATTATAATAACACCACCACTTTATATATATATATGCATTGTGTTTTTTTGGTATGTCTATCAACTACGATATGCATAATATATACAACCATTATAGAAGAAGAACAATTCTAAATTAAGGTAAGAGAGAAGTGTTATCAATACACCCAAATTCTAATGTCGTTAATCGAAACCGATCCATCACGGTGTCGTCTTTTATATTAAAATTATTAACTTTTACTTTGAACTTCATCTTTATAATTAAACCGAGAGATACATAGATTACATAAAATAAAATATTCTTACCAACCAAGCTTAAAGAAAAGAAAAAATCTAAGGTATGAGGCTAGGACCGAATGTACCTTCATCTCTTATCTCTTTTTTTTAAATAACATTTTACTTTTCATGTAAAGCATTTCGAAACGAATGTCAGGAAATGATGAAAGTGGTAAAAGACTGTGGTTATATCAGGGAAAATGATCAATTTCAACAAGTCTTATACCACTTTTGAAAAAAAAACAGTTGAAGAAACGAATAAACTTGTGAATAACCTCTTTGGGTTTCGTTCCATATGATGCGGTACGCGGATATCATAGTCGGGGAAGTATAATTTAATAAAAAAATTTGAGGAATAAAACGATTTGTAAAAACTTTGGTTAATAATTTGAACAATTTTTTAAAAATCAAAGGTCTTTCATAGTCATTTTCTCCAAACTTAACTTGTTCGTCTATATATAAAGAGGAGAGGACATAGAGCAAAGCATGAGAACACGAAAACCCCCTAAATTAACAACAATCAAAGCCACCGACACTTACTTTACTTCCTTAGGATGTCGGAACTTCCAGATGATTTGTTAGAAGAGATCCTCTGCCGCCTTCCGGCAACATCTTTGAAACGTTTACAATATACTTGCAAACGATGGAACCATATATTCAACGATAGGAGATTCACAAGAAAACACTTCCGTAAAGCTCCAAAGGAATCTCTGTTTCTCTTATTTAAGAAGTTAGAGTTTTATTCGATGAGCTTCAGTCTCTATAGATCTCCAACTGCAGAGATCACAGGTGAACTTAATCTAATCGTCCCTAATCGTTGTTTAGATCAATTCAGGATCTCTCAATTCTGCCACAGTTCTGACGGCTTATTGTTATGCGTCTGCGTCGACAACAAGGAACAAACTATGCTCGTCTTATGGAATCCTTGTACTGGTCAAACCAAGTGGATCCAACCCAATAATCCTTGCAAGAAATGTTACATCTATGCTCTTGGATCCTACCAAGACTACAAATCCGGCAATAATAGTTACAAAATACTGAGCCACGGGTTTAATAAGTATGGTGTGAAGTACACAGAATTCGAAATTTATGAGATTAACTCTGATTCATGGAGGATTCTTGATGTTACTATGGATTGCAACTTAATGTACTTTTGGAACGTGTCTTTGAAGGGAAAGACTTACTGGATTGCTAAAGATAGAAGCAAGAGAGAGCTCGGAATGTTCTTAATCAGTTTTGATTATACAACAGAAAGATTTGAACGTTTATGTCTTCCGTATCAGTATCCTTTTTATCGAAACATGTCTCTATCTGTTGTTAGAGAAAAGAAACTTTCCGTGTTATTACAATCTTGGATTTCACCGAAGACAGAGATATGGGTGACAAATAAGATTGTTGATGAGACCAAAGTGGTGTCGTGGATCAAGATTTCAGCAATGGATTTGGATCCTCAGCTTGTAATTTGGAAGGGGTTAAACTTCTTGGGTCGATTGTCAGAAGAAAGTCCTCGTGTGTACTCAATGTTCCATTAAAGGCCAAAACAAAGTAAACCTCGCTGGAGAGGACAACGAAGTTAAGGAAGAGGTTGTTGGAATCAAGGTAAGACAATTTTTGTTGAATTATGTTCCAAGTTTGACTCAAATTCAGTAAGGCAATGATTAAGCTACGTACAAGCAAACTCTTTTTATGTTTCTTAACTTGTTTAGTTCACTGTTATTTTGGTCATGTCCTTTAAATACTTGCTAAACTGATATTTCACTAAGTGGTATTATGCCCTGTACGTATTCCTTGCTTTGTAGTTAACACAGTTTTTAAGTTTTATGATCAAATTATGTTTCTTCACATGAAGAAGAGTACTTATGTTTCAGTTTCATGGGTTTTATCCTCTGACCATGTTATATCTGGGAATCGACCAGTCTGGTTAGAGGCAAACTTGAATTTGAATAAAATCCGTAAAAACGGCAAAAAAACCTAGTAAAACAGATGACTCCTTTTGATACCAAAATCCGATTAACAAAATTTAAGTTATAATATTAATTAATTACAGATTTCGAGTCAAAATTTAAACCACAATTCAAAGTCATCTTTTTAACTTTTTAATTTTATTGCTATGTAATAATTATAATAGAGAAAATTGTTTGTTTTTTATAAATTGATTATAAATTTAAATATCTATCATTGTTATTGTGTTTTTTCTTCTGAAAACTATTTTCACGTTAAGTTTTAGAAAACAAATTATATTTTATTTCTTATGTTTTATAACTTTAAGTGATCAATCTATGTTCTATTTTTAATTGAAAATACAATAATAATGTTTTAATAATAATGTTTTAATAATAATTTCTGTTTTTTTAAAAAATTAATGTTGTTTATATATATAAATATTAAAAAATCTGGTTTGACTGCGGTCTAGTCAGACATTCAATGATTATGATGAGTTGATGTCATATCTGATTTTCAAAACATTCCTTTTGAGTTTTGAAAAAGTCAAGAACTTTGGATATTTTTTCTAAGGTTGAGGAATGAAACTTCTCTATTGTAAGAAGGCTGAAAGACTTATAGCTTGTTTTTTTTATGAGAAAATACATTTTTTAACTTTGAAGGTGAGAGAAACTACTATTTTAAAATGTTAGAGTTATTTCACTCACACTTCAAACCTTCAAAAGTTATATACTTCCTCTATTTCAAAATATAAGATGTTTTGAGGTATTTTTTTTGTTTCAAATTATAAGATGTTTTCATTTTTCTAGGTAATTTTTCACTTTATTGAATCTTGTGTGACCAATAGTATTTTACAGTTTTTTTTATAATTAGATAAATTATTTTTATTTTATATATTAAATGATATTTAAAAAAAATAAAATCATTTTCTTAATTTGTGTGATATGATCTAAAACATCTTATATTTTGAAACGGAAGAAGTATAAAATTTTCAAATTAGCTTTCAAGTTTGCGGCGCCAAACAAATAAACGGAGCTGTTTAGTTTTCTGTAAAAAAATGATGACATGTGAGTATATTATTTAAAATAAATAAATAATTTTTTAATTATTATTTATTTATTTTATTAAAACAAAATAATTTTGAAATTATTATTGTATTTCTGAAGACTTTTTTGTTGGTATTTGTTTATTATTACTTAAAATAAATAAATAAAATAATAATTAAATTTATTTTTAAATTTAGAAATTTAGTTTATCGATAACTTCATCACTTATTTATTGGAAATTGAACATTTTTGTTTATTTGTTTTGGAGACGCAAAAAATATGTTTTATAATTAAAACGAAAGTTTAAAGTATGAGTAAAATAGTTTTAAGGTTTAAACTGGTAATCTCTCACATTAAAGATTCAAAATGTGATTTAAATTGAATATTTATACCAGATATCTATAGCTCGACTGAAAATGGATACTAGAATAATCCAAAAGATCACATTATCGAATGATAGGTAGTATGGGTAAAATATTATAGGCTAGCTCATACCTAAGAAAACTATATATGGGTTTTGACCGGAACCTAGTGATTAAAAAAAATTGTATATTTATGGTGTTCACGTATTAAACAGACAAACAATGGGCCCTGGCCCTGGGAACGTCCCAGTACTTGAGATAGTTTGGCCCAGTTAAAGAACAATTAACTTTGTCCCACATCGAACAAAACTAAAACAAAGCGTCGAAGGATTCACATATAAAAAACATTTGGTGCATCGCCTAAATTCTCATGGAGCTGTGTGGTGAGCACAAAGCGAACTATTCTTTCGCTTTTTACTAAAGAATACCGTGTCCTCTCGGCTCTAAACGGCATACACCTATATTTGGAGGAGTAGCTTCTTCTGAAGTCTGCTCCATTAATCTTGCTTCTTAAATTTAATCTTGCTTCATTAATCTTGTAAACTAGTTCATGCATAAGATACAGACCATGATGAGTTTCTCTGATAATACATGTAGTTGTGAAGATTAGTGCTGGTTAGCAAAATCTTCTAGAGTAGTTAAAAGTCACCTTTCGTTTGATTTCGAAATGATAAAAAATAAATTTCAAAGTTGAAGGCCTTACTTTGGAGGTTTACGTTCACACATACACATTTCAAAGTTGAAGCAAGTGTAATCTTCATAACAATATTGTAAATTGCTAACATAGAATATAATCATTGAGCATGTGAAGAAATATACTAAGGACATTGTTAAATACCATCGCTTGAACCAATTTGCGAGATGAGTAATAAATGATGAAACTAAAATCTCTGATGATTATTCATCGTCTTTTCTTCTTTAAAAGAGAAGCAGCCCGAAGAAACATCTTATCCACTTCATCAAAGTTTGGGGACTTATCATCATTCTCTTCACCTTCTGATTTAGCCTTCTCTGGATCCCCAAAGTCTTCATCTTCTATGTCGTTGTTTATCGCTGGGAATTTCTCAAACTCTTCAAGAAACAGCGGTCGCTCTGCCTTCTCGTCTTCTAATTCCGAATCTGTCTCAAAAATATCCGAAAGATCCGAATCTGTTTCAAATTCTGCTTCTTCTTCTTCTTCTTGCTCATCTTCCAAAAACTCTTCACTTCTTTCCATAATCTTCTTCAACTCTTCTGACCTATGATCTAAACTCTCTTCAGTATCAACAACCTTGACATTCGGGTACTCACGCTTTGTCTCAGCTTGCGCTTGAAGCAACTGTAGCTCTTGTTCAAGCCTCGGAATATACTTTCTAACCGCACGAAGCGCATCCCTACATTTGGATTTATCCAAAGCCTTTTTCCTGGGGAGAGTAATTCTGGGTGACATAATTTCAGTTGGAGGTTGCACATAGTTCTTCCCTCTATACATAATTATCGTGTTCCCTTCGTGTACATCAAGCACAATACCGCCACTCAGTCTAGCTAACTCAACAGCAATCTCCTTCACTTCATCTGGCGTAAACGTTTTGATCACAACCTGTAACGTCTGATGCTTCTTCCAGTGAAGATGCATATTCAAAATCACTCCTTGGTAAATCCCACGTCTCCCTACTGGAACGTAATTCTTGCACTTCAAACCCATTTTCAGATAATAGAAATGCTCTTCAGGTGTCAATATCTCAGGGTCATGTGTCGTTTCCCCTGACTCTGAAGGTTCCAGTTTCTTCATCGTCTCCATTAACCGCTCCTCTTTCTTCCGAGCCTGCGGAAACAACAGATAGAAACACGAATCTAAGAGATAACAATACACATTTCTTGATCTAAATCAGTACCAAGATTCAAAATTTTTTTGTAGCTAAACCTTTCTTAATTTGGTAAGTATCTTTTCTTCAGCAGTCATTCTTTCAAACTCTTTCTTCTTCTTCCACCGGAAAAACTTTAGCCACCGCACAACCGCTCGCTTACCCTTTAGCTTTTTCCTCTTCAGTTTAGTAGAAGCTACTCCATCTTGACTCGAACCGTTCTCAGATTTGCTAACGCAATCACCGGTCTCACGAGCTGGAGTCGAATGAAACCAAGAGGATCTTAAGAAGCCAGTGTTCCACACTGGTCCATTAGAAGACTCCTTATGCAAAACCTTGCACAAAAGATTACCAGAGCTACTACATTATAAGTTAAATCTTTGTGCAACTCCAATGAGCAAATCAAATAAACAATAAACAATAAACCATATGATCAGATTATTGTAACAACTGTGACACCAAAACTCACATTGAATCCATTTGCATAACGAAAAAGAAACGATTTTTAACCTTCTAGCAGTGAATAACATTTTCTTCAGAATGAAAAAATCCAAATTGACTCGAGCTCTAAATACCCCAAAATCAAAGCTCGAAGCTCGAATGGTCGTTCTCTTATCATTGCAAATTTTATCCGCTACCTATTACAATACACCGAATAAGTATCTGACTAATTAGTAATTAGCAGAAGTTGCTAAGAACATCAAACAATCTGTAGGAACAATACTTAGC
>VBRH01003449.1:2110-12313 GCA_014578085.1 Cardamine resedifolia
AGTATTGAGTCTTGAATACAATTACATTTTGTTCTTTCACATTTTTCTTAAATAAGAAGTCACATAGAAAATACGATATTTTCCTAAATTTCCCTTTAGCTTCAATGATCTTCCTTCTCTCTCATTAGTCCCTTGAAATCGAAGCGGTGCCAGCTTGAAAACATTAAGAAGATAAACAACACCAAAAACGCCGTAGGACCATACTTAACGCCTTTTGGACCTAACAGTTTCAGTTTTTCACCACTCACACGCACCCACAACATGATAGACACATCCATAAGGCTGTCCCCAGCCCCAAACAAATCATTCATATTAACTAACTTCATCGTAGACACCAAGAGAACATAACAGGAGAGAAAAAAAACCAACCCAAAAAAGACCAATCACTTGGTCCTTTTCAATATCGTTAGAAAGATACACAAAACCTGTCAAGATAGCAACATTTCCTCCTGCTTTGATGCCAGGGGCCAGGGGCGGAGGCACCATATGGGTAGTGGGGTCAATTGACCCCTACTAATTTCTAAAATTATGTTATATGTCTTTAACATTAACTCTAATAAACCCAATTAAATTTAATTTTTGATCCTATTAACCCAATTGAAAATTAATTTAAATACATAAAAAGCCCAAAACTTTTAAAAGTAAACTCACGTTAAAATCAAACCCAAAAAATGTTATTGCATCTTTCAGTGGTTTATATGGGTTAATAAACAAATACAGTACACCTAAATTATATTTCTAAAAATAACAAAACAGCAAACAAAGTTATTTGTCTCCTTTTCTTCCTATCCGCCAAATAAAAGAAGTCATTAATAATGGCCTCTCTAATAAGCATCTTTTACATCATTGGGTTTATAGACTTTTGAAGTTAGCTATGATTTTACATGTTGTTATTGTAACTGTCGAAAGATGTTTTCCCGGAATGAAATATTGTAAAAACTGCATTACGAAATCGTATTGGTGATCAATTTTTAAATGACTGTTGGTTTGTTTTGTTGAAAAATAATAGTTTGAAAAGGTAACGAATGAAATAGTGATAAAAGGTTTTAATGTATGAATGAACATATAGAATACAATTGTAGTTATTTTGGAAAGTTTATAAACTACTACTTTTAGTATATTTTTTCCGACCCCAGTTAAAACAATTTTTGGCTCCGCTACTGCCAGAAGCGAATGTAGATGAAGGTAAGGGGAGGCACGTGCCCCACATAACTTTTTTTTTCTTTAAATAGTTTTTATAAATTTATAACATTCTATTAATTTAATTGAGAAAACAAAAAAATGCCCCAGTCAAGTAAAAGAAAGAAAAAAAAGTGCCCCGGACCAAACCATATTGCTCCAAAATTTAAAAAGATATGGTGGAAAAATAATAAAATTCAGACCCAAAAATATAACACAGGTTAAAAATATAAACAAAAAAAAATTAAAAAGAGAAACAATGGGCAATTAATCATAAATCATTGGCCAAAAAAACTAACATTTATAGATTTTTTTATTATTATTAGGTTTATTATATTCTATTTAAAAAAATTATTTTATAATAGTGTGCTCTGGATCCGTCTCTGTTTGATGGAGTCGTTCATTGCTATGTTTCTACGAGCCCATTTGTCTAGAAGATTCTTCACCGAAATGTAGCCGTCTTTGTACAGGAGAAGTGCTCCTCCGATGGTAAGAAAACCCATACCATCAACCACAAAAGACATAAGACACGACCATTTTGTTGTCCTTAGAGCACAGTAGACGGCACAACCGTAGGATAATGAAGCCAAAACAACCATCATCGGAGGGTGACATAACACCAATCCAAAAGCTTTTGCGATTCCTCGGAGAATCCATTCAAGAGCATTGAGCGGCCAGAGCAAAAACTTAAACCACATTTTCTGGGTAAAGTTTATCTAGGGTTTCTTAAGAGATAAAGTTATCTGGGTAAAGTAACCATTGAAGAAATTATATACTTACAGTGTTGGATCCAGTATTTTACATAACTATTTGTTTACCATTATGATAAACAATCAAAAACATGATTTGTTTTTTAGAATCTTTGGTACTGGTCTTGGTAAAATTTATCGTATGCCTTGGTAACCTGGGAAAATTGAGAATGAGTACGTCTATACAAGAACAAGACAAGAAATAAAACATCAGTTACATTCACATAACAAATTGGAAAAAATAGTAGTAAAGAATATCAAATCTCACGAGGTGTAAGGAATTGTTGGAGCTTATTCACTGGATTTATGAAATTGCTAGAGTTTTTCCAGTACCAGTGGGGGACTCCAACGGTACATAGCAGTGATTATCTACTAATCTATTTCAAATCGATCAATCAGATACTTGAAGTAGAAACACCATTGGGATAAATGAATTTTGCGGCTATCATTTTAGGTGAGAAGGATAGAATAACTACTATAAGAAAAACAAAATTTAGGAAGTAAGACAGAGAATGAAAGAATCAACCAGTCAAGCTACAACCAATATATAATTTAGGTACAACCAGTAAATAATTGAGCAGGTTATCTTTTTACCAGTCAAGATTAAAAAAATTGTAGCATTCACGTGAATAGTTATCCTAAACCAATATGAGTTGTCAAAAAGATATTTAGACGGACACTTAGGGCATCACCAATGGAGACACCATAATGGGTGTCTTAAGTTATTTGTGAATTAAATTTAATTAATTTATTTTGCTTAAGACACTTTTGGTTAAGAACACTTCCAATGGAGACACTTAATTTGAGTGTCTTAAAAAAATAAAAAATTCATTCATTTTAATTTATANATTCCATCACAAATCCGTAAAATATATTCAATCAAATCTCAAATTCAATTAAAACCTAATTTCAATCACAGGAAAAAACCCTAAAATCAATTACATGAAACCTAGAATGTGAAGAACCCTAATCTTAACCTCAGAATCCTAAATTCAATTATCTCAAAACCGATTGCAAACAACACTAATCCAATCTCATCAATTAATAAAACACGATCTACCTAAGAGAACACATATTTCTTACCATGATATTGATTAGACAGTGGTGAAAGATTTTGAGATTGATTTTGCGAACCAAATTCCCCGATTCTGAGCATGAAAGACTCAGAACGGAGAATCCACCATTTATCACGCCATTTCCGATTGATTTCTTCCCTCAAATCGGAAGATTGACTCCGATTGGCTTTGAAATCGTAAAATCACCTCCGGAGAAACCGAAGAAAGAGAGAAAGGAAGAGAGACCGACTCAAACACACGTACACCACTTTTTTTTTCCTTTCCCGTCTTTATTTTTCTACAACTACTCATAAATCGCCACCTGTCCGTTCTTATGACTGAAAAAAAATCTGATTTAAGATACTTTTATAAACTTAAGACCCTTTTAAACTTGTTTTAATTATTTTAAAATCTTTAAAACACTTCTTAAGACCCGGCAAGGTCTGCGTTGATCATGGCCTTAGAGTGACCCTCAGTTACAATTATACCAATACTATTTTGAGCGTCTCATGCATAAGATTATGACATCTGTTTCAGTATACAATAAAAGGATTTAGAAAAACAATGACAGTTTTGGATTCAAGAAGAAAAATGTAGAATTTTTAAACATTGATAAATCTTCATCGATTAAAAATTCGAGTAAATTTATTAAGCATATGTGATGGCAAAACATATATATGCATAAACTTCCAAATTTCATGTTATATAGATAATTCCTAAACAATTGCCTCAACATATATAATCCAAGATTTTTTTTTTTTATATAAACATATTGACCCTTGCTGACTTCATTTGATTTTTTTGGTCTCTTAGGTAATTAAAATTAAACATTCAATTTTTAGAAAAGAAAGCAAATAGATAAAATAAAATGAACTAATAGTTTTTTTTTTTTTATAAACATTTGTGTTTTTGATGGGTTTAACAAAAACAAATGGACTGATTTTTTTTGTTAACATTTGATTATGGATAATATTCAAAATTAAACATTTTTAAGAACATTTCCAATGTCTGAAATAAATTTGGTGGGTTTTGGAATGCAATAAATCATCAAAACCTTTAATTTCGAGGGGATAATAGTATTTCCAACAACAATCTTATTTTGAGAGTCTCCTCCTCAAAATTATAGTTCGAGGGTATATGGTTCCAACAACATATCTTCAAATCAACCTTTAAGAGAATTTGTATTTTGTAATTATAACCTTCAATATTAATACTAATTAATTTTGATGACAAAAGTTTCACAAATAAATATAAAACATATATTGGGAAATTATTATATACAATATTAATAAATAAAACATTACATGATAAAATAATAATAATAATAATAATAATAATAATAATAATAATAATAATAATAATAATAATAATAATAATAAACACACACACAAAGTTCACCATACATTTACATGTAAAATACTAAATTACTCAATAAAACTATGCTCATAATGTTCCAATATATAATAAATCAATGCATTTCAAATTTATTAATGAATTGTTTTTAAAACTATTGATGAATAAATATCCATAATTGCATTTCTAAAAGTAATTAATTCAATAAATTATTAATATAAATAATTTTTATTTATTTTAAAATTTACTTATGTTAATGTATTTAACTAATTTAATATATGCTTTAATTTAACATTATTTTATTTAGGATATTCATTTTGTTGTCGCGTGACTAGCTAGCCGCATAATTTAAAACAGTGTCATTGAAAATTTTAGCTACTCGAATTTTGAGTTGCAGATCGCTACAAGCAATAGAAAAATTTTCTTTGTAAGAAGACTTTGTGAAAGTGTTTCAAAACATAACTTCTTCTGATGCGAGAATGGATAACACTAAGGACTTAGAGCAAGTAGTTGAGGAAGATCATATAGCTGAGAAAAAGGTTGTAGCCGAGGATGCTTTGATTGTACCGGTCGGACCAATGACCCATGCCAAAGCCAAAAAATTCAAACAAGCTATTGGAGGATTGCTTAATCACCTAGGGAATCATTTGGATCACTTGAGCAAGAATGGAAAATATGCTATCTGAACCACATTGGTTTCGATGCATGCTCAAGATGATTAACCAAGGGACATATGACATATTTGTACTCTTTTTCCCTCCTCTTTGGTTTTATTCCAATGAGTTTTCCAAATAAATATTTTTAACGAGGCAAGTGGTTCACACTTCTCATTATCCATTTGTTGATCAAGATCAAGACCAAGACCCATTACTTATCAAGAGAAGACGCAACCAAGAAGATGAAGAGCGTTATTTTCAAATTCAAACTTTGTATTAATTTCTTGTATTTTCGAGGGGTTGGTGTCCGAGGTGTTCTCGTGTGTTCCTCACTAGAAATTCATCTATCTTTTAATCAAAAACCATTACAAGTTAGATCATCGATCTCTTATGGTTTTGTCAAAAAGATCAACGACTTATCAAAAGTTTTCCGCATCCTTTGTGGCGTCATTCAATCTGACAATCCCCATACCTTGTCAACGAGTTTTCACAACCTCTTTGCAACAAAGATTATCTCCTTCTCAATCTTCTAGGTGCCGATTCATGGGAAGGATTGTATAATCTTCTATAAAGATAGTCACTTTGTCAGAAGTCCTTCTCCAAGCAGTTTATGTGACTGCTCCTAGGATGATGTGATAAAAGTCTATGAATTGATGCATGCTCTCATGTTGCTCTTGTCGTAAACTTCTTGAAGCGATTGAACTCCCGCTCTTAAGCTTGGACTAACTTGGTTCCTTGGTAAAGCTCCAAAAATGAGCACTTTAAACAATCCATTGCTTCCTACTAAAAATAGTTTCTATTGAACTCTACATGGGCCAATCACTTTGGCCGAATACATAAATTTGAAATGAGGAATATCAAAACGGATAAATCTAAAGATTAATGAAAAAATAGTGATAGAGATAGAGAGATGTAAGCTACAAAAAGGAAAAAAAAAACATATAAAAGAGATCCAAGACAATCCACTTCGACTCAACTACCCTCACCAAAAATAGCACCAATTACATATCATAACTACCAACATCTTCCAGGTAGCTTCTGTCATTGTGGCAGTGATGTGGAGATGAACATGTCACATTGCTGCCACAATCCAAGTTACACAAAACAAAGTCACAAAACCAAAAATATAAAAACCCTAAATACTCATAAGTGCTTTTAGTCTCAGGTTTATGGGTATCCATATGGATATCGGGTAAAATCCGGATCCAAACTGATACCCACGAGTAGGACTACACAAGATCTAGTATGATAATTTGGTAATACTTATAACCTACTTAAACTGATTTTTTGGTTCGGATTTTCGAATTCGATTTTTATGCCCAGACCTGATTAGAACATTCCAATTTCAAATTGGTATGTTGTCTCGGACTAGGAATGTGCAATCCAGGCGGTTCCATCGCGAGTGGATGAATAGTGAGTGGTAAACCATTAAAAATAGAAACAAAAGCGAACAATGACGTTAAAGACTTAAAAGCAATGTTTCTCTGTTACGCGCTGACGCATCTCTAACCTTTTTGGTTCTATACTATCTTAGTCAAGTGTTAGGAAAGTATCTTAATCAAACGGTTAGGGTTGTTTATTAATTAAGAGCCGCAATTTTTTTTTAATTCAGAAAAATAAATAAATAAAAATAATCGACGAACAATCGGGTGACTGGTCTGCTGTTTAATTAATTAAAAGAAAAAAACAAAGCCAAAAAAAACAAAAAAAAACTTTTGTTTCGATTGAAACCAGAAAAAAAGAATCTAAAGGTGATTATACCGACTGAGTTAGTCGCCGATGCAATCAACATCCGTCGGTAGTAGCAGCGGCGGAAGCAGCGGCGGAGAAGGAGGAGGAGGTGGAGAAGGAGGGCAGCTGAGTCGAAGTGGACTATCTCGGATCCGTTCAGCTCCAGCGACTTGGCTTGAAACCTTACTCGAAGAAGATGAAGATGAGTCTTTAAAACCTAATCTTGGCCTTACTGAGTTACTCACCGGGAACTCGAATGATTTACCGACGAGCCGTAGCTCATTTGAGTTTCCGATTCCGGTTGACCAAGAATTGTATCATCAAAGTGGGTTTCACCGTCAAAACAGTACTCCGGCGGATTTTCTAAGTGGTTCCGATGGATTTATCCAAAGCTTTGGGATTCCGGCGAATTATGAATACTTATCTCCGAACATCGACGTGTCTCCGGGAAGTAAGCGGTCAAGAGAAATGGAAGCTCTCTTCTCTTCTGCTGAGTTTACTTCTCAGATGGTAAATATATGTTCTTATAATTAGATTTGAATATAGGGTTTAAAAAAAAAAATTATTTACCAAAAATGTATGAACATAACTGACTAAGTACTTGTTTAGTTTTGTCAAGTTGTTTGAATTTGTAGTTAAACTGCTGACCAAGTTTGAAAGTACCAGTCTTGTCTTAAAATTGACAACTTGTGATTTTCTGAACCAAACCATCAAGTTGCAGTTTTTATTTTAACCCAAAAAAAGAAAGAAAAAAAGTTGCAGTTTTAAGTCTCTTTTTTCTTTTTGTTGTCTCTGTAGCTTTTTGATATGTAATGTGAACATTAAAGAATACTCATATGGGTGAATTGTTGAGAAGAACATTAAAGTCTACATAATGATATATATTTATTTGTTCATGTAGATTCTGGTGACTAATGTGTAAATATGATGTACTTGATCTTCCATATCTTTTTGTGCATTTTTGAACTTAATATTATATGGATGGTAAGGATTGAGTTACTACTTTTGATGAACCATTGGGAATACATGTGTAACCTATGTACTGTGTGATGTTGATTAAGGTTTTAGACTTAGTGTTGATTGACTCTTTTTGGGGTTTTTTTCTATAAGTAGAAAGGAGAGCAAAGCAGTGGTCAAGTTCTTACCGGGGTATCAGGCATGACGGATATGAACATTGAGGACTCGGTTACTTTTCGGGTTCGTGCTAAACGTGGTTGCGCAACTCATCCTCGTAGCATTGCCGAGAGGGTAAAAACAAAAATTCAATCATTACTTCATTTTTTTGGAAATTAGTGATAAAGATTCTATGTTTACTTCAATTCATTGAAGTTTAGTGATAAAGTTTATATATTCATGGAAGTTTAGTGATAAAAAAGATTATGCCTTTACTTTCAATTCATGGAAGTTTAGTGATTTACAGTACATTGAACAGAGAGTTGTTCTGTTCTCGCCCTTACATATTTTCGAATAATTGTTTATTTACTTTTACCTTTCATTTTTTAGGTACGAAGAACACGAATAAGCGATCGGATAAGGAAGCTACAAGAGCTTGTTCCAAATATGGATAAGGTAATATCCTTTATAGCATAGATAAAATTTGATGATTTTGGATGTCATATACAACTATATTGATTACAAATGGATCAAAGATCATATATTCTTAAACTTCAAGTAAGGGTTGCAGTTGGTGGTTAATAGGTTAGCCTTAATAGGAGACAAATCATATATGACTATTGATGGCTGTCACGGTTCTCAGCTCCGTTAGTAAGTAATTCACAAACCTTGGTATAAGCTATTAGAACCCGAAGGGAAGGGAAGCATCTTGATATCGTCTTGAATTGTTGTCTCCTTGATCAAATAGGGCAGATTTTACATGGTGTGAAGTATGAATTTGGTTTCCTCTCTGTAGACCATGAACAAACTGAGGAAAGTTTTCGGGTTATGGCATACATAGAGATATTGAATCTATCGCAGAAATAGAAATCTTGAATCTAGGTTCTGAGGATTTCAGTTTACGTCTTGTCTTTGTTGCAGCAAACCAACACTGCAGACATGTTAGAAGAAGCTGTAGAATACGTAAAGGTTCTTCAAAAGCAGATCCAGGTACATTTCTAAGTTAATATATGTATGTGATAATAAAACCTTTGAGGAATCCAATAAGTGAATTAGAAATGATTAGTAAAAAGGTGAATCAAAAGAAAGAATTATCCAATTTTAAGTTTGTTTTATTTTGGTGGGGATAATTTAGGAGTTAACCGAAGAACAGAAGAGGTGCACATGCATACCTAAAGAAGAACAATAAGGTTTGCTCCTGACTTGTTTTATATTCGCCATAAATGGCAATGATCTGATCGAAAAATTCGAAAGATGATCTTAGCTTGAATTAGATGGTTCTCAAGTTGAAAAGTAAAATATTTGATATATGAATGTAGGTGTAAAATAAAAATTTTGTACAATAATGAAGAAAGTTAACAAGTTGATGAAAACATATATTCTTTTATAAAATTAGTGAAATATTTTAGAATCTATTGTATCATTCTTTTGGATTAGTTTTTTTTTTATTTTTCTTCTGAAATTGTCATGTTATTTGATGATACTAAAGTACTTGAAAAAGTTTAGTGATGTTGATGTACTTGGTTTTTGTTAGATAATACTAACCATCATGAAATAAGAATGCTTTGTGGGGAAACCAATCCGGTACGGTAGAGTTTACAAAATAGGACAGAATCAGTCAGACTTTTTGTCAAACGGGCAAGACAATATACACTTTGTTTGTTACAATGTAGAATAAATCTTATAGCAAAAGGAAAAGACTTTGGGCGTGTTCTTTTCGCAATCGTGCCACCAACATCGGCAAATACACTCAGACTAAGGCGACGACTTTTGGTTGATTCGTCTCTGTTTTTGAAGTGGAGTGTGAAAAGCATTTGGGATTTCTATTATTTTCTTGTCGCTGTTGCTGATCGCTCACCTAAGAGTAAACTATGTCCTTTGAAGATCGTTAGGACCGTTTAATCACTAGAAAGGATAACTTCCACATACCATGTCAATAAACATCGCATTAGCCAAAGTAGTCTCAGCTTTCAGCTCCACATCTCAAGCAATCTCAATCAATACCGAATTTGATTGTAACCAAACATTCAGGTAAATGGTATAAATGCCATATTTATTGTCTGCAAACTCTAGATTTTGTTAGTTATTAACTTATTATAGTCTTAGACTCTTAGTTTAAGACTTGAAAGAATAGTCTTGAATTTGGTTTGTATTTACACCATTTAGTCTCTTGGTCAATCAATGAAGCAGCACTTAAATGAGGATCTACATCTTCTCAACGACTTTGAGCTCGTCTCTAACTCTACTTTCTGAAACCCTTCCAAGCAGTCCATTGGTTTAAGAATTTCAAGAGTTCATAGTTTTACACTACATTTTGAAAATGATGGTTTTCTATAAATTTTTTTAATTATACATATATATATATAT
>VBRH01003476.1:18034-29218 GCA_014578085.1 Cardamine resedifolia
AAGAACGGGAGTTTATTGTTGTGTATTGATTACCAGGGACTTAACCGAGTCACAGTGAAGAACAGGTATCCTCTTCCTCGGAATGATGAGTTATAGGATTAGTTAGTGAAGAACAGGTATCCTCTTCCTCGGAATGATGAGTTATAGGATTAGTTGAGAGGGGCTACTTGGTTCTCCAAGATTGATTTGACGTCGGATATCATCAGATTCCCATCGATGAGGTAGATATCTGGAAGACGGCTTTCAGATCTCGTTATGGCCACTACGAGTTTGTGGTGATGCCATTTGGGTTGATAAATGCACCGGCTGCATTTATGAGATTAATGAACAGCGTTTTCCAAGAGTATCTGGATGAGTTTATGATCATCTTTATTAATGATATTTTGGTGTATTCGAAGAGCAAGTGCATCTGCGTGTGGTTCTTTCGAAGCTGCGGGAACAAAAGTTATTTTTGAAGTTAAGCAAGTGTAGCTTCTGGCAGCGAGAGATCGGTTTTCTGGATCACATTGTCTCTGCAGAGGGAGTGTCAGTGGATCCGAAGAAGATTCACGCCATTAATACTTGACCGAGGCCAAAGAATGATACTGAGATTCGGAGTTTTCACGGGTTGCATGGTATTATCGACGGTTCGTTGATTTGATGTTTTAATAATCGTTAAGTGCTAATGATAAGAACGAAAAGTGGCCAATAATTAATTATTGTATAGAGATTTCTAAAAGAAAGCCCTAAGCTTCATCTTGTAAATCCTCTTAAAAAACCAAAGAAGAAAAATCTGTTTTTCAATCTTCATTGTCAATTCCTTTTATGGTATAAGAAATTCTCTAGTCTTAATATGTGCTTCAGTGGAGATGCCTCCTAGTCCTCACTTTTTGCCCTACAACATTCATATTGCTAGTTCTACTACTCTAAAACTAAACGATAGTAGTTAGTTGATTTGGAAAACTTAGTTCAAATCTCTTCTTTCTCATCAAAAACTAATTGAGTTAGTTAGTGGCAAAGAAAGACAACCACTGGCAACAGTTCACATGGTACAAGGTGAAACCACACTCAACGTCAACAACCCAATATACGAAGCTTGGCAGTGCATATATGTGCTAGCCTTTCAAGTTCATCAGAACTGTTTATAAAAATACATTTCAAGCAACAAACATCACATCAATATTCTTAATCAAGACGATTAAATTAACAAAAATCACATCAATAATCAATTTTAAAATTATTCTAGCATCCTAGCTTTATTGCAATTCATTCTCTTAAGGCGAAACATGTCAAATCTCAATACTCATCATCAACACAATCCAAATAACAGCAACTTATCACATCTATAAGAGAATTAAGAGTTATGAAGATGAGGAGCCTAGATGAGATAGAACATACACATATGACAAACTCACCTTAGAGATATCGAGATGGACGACTAGGGTTTCGGTTGGATCTTCTCACTTTTCTTCTTCCCTTTCTTTTATTCTTACGGACCTGCTCCTTGATTCAGCTCCAGTTCTCATGGGACAACCTCGGCAGTGGTGGCTGAAGACTCTTCCTCGCGTGACTCTCTCTCTCTTTCTCTGAATGTGACTGCAACTCTGTTCTCTCTAATTCTCATTCTCTTTCTCTTAAATAGGTTGAAATGTTGATTAGGTTAAAAGGTGCAATGACGGAACTACCCCAAACCTAGAAGCTGAATGGGCCTCCACATTGGGCCTTTGTTTAGGGGTGTTACAATTAGACTATTAAGGTTCATGAAATAAATAACACAAGTAAAAGATGATAATCCCATCAACAGCTGCAACATCTCTTCTCTCCTTCACACCAAAAGCGTGTGAGTTACGAATGGTTAGTAGAGGAAAGAGTTGTCACAGTTCAAAGAATGCAAAGCTCTTTCTTTACTTGATTTGATGTTTTAATATTCCCTACGTGCTAATGATAAGAACTACAAGTGTCCAATAATTGATGATTGTATATAGATTTTTATAAGAAAACTCTAAGCTTCTTCATCTTGTAACTAATTTGACAAAAACTAATATGAAAAACCTTCTTTTTACTCTTCATTTTCAATTACTTTTATGGTATTAGAACTTCTCTCATCTTAATATGTGCTTCAGTGGAGAAGCCTCCTAGTCCTCACTCTTTTCCCAACACCATTCATATTGCTAGTTTTGTTACTCTAAAACTAAAAAATATTAATTTGCTTTCGAAAACTCAATTTGAATCTCTTCTTTCTTATTAAAAACTAATTAGGCTCGTTAGTGGCAAAGAAAGACCACCACCAGAAATAGTTCACATGGTACAAGCTGGTGAAAACACACTCAACATCAGCAATCCAATATACTAAGCTCGTACCAGCTGCCACTCGATCATGTGACCTCTTGGAATTCTCCGGTGTACATTTCCAGTCGAGCTATCGATCTCTGGTGACATTAGTAAATTTAAAAATCTATTTAAATATAAATAGAGATTTGGAATAAAAGATCCGCGGCATAACGCAAAAAATTGCCCAGTAATTTTAAAACTTTAGATATGTGAATAGAAGCTATGAAGTTACCACTAAGCCATTCAAATTTTCTCTTGAAATGATTCTAAACCATACAGAAAAAAAAAAAAAAACAATTGCATAGGAATATATCTCTGGACAAAAGACAAAGGAAGATAGTTGGCACTTTGTGCAATTCTGAATTTCTAAAGTCACTCGTTTGGTTTGATTCGAAAACCTAAAAATACATCATCAAGTACAATTTCTTCAGACAAACTACAAAAAGGAACACAATAGGCACTAAGTGTGACCTAGTTCATTTGTGAAGTCCTAATTTATCGTTCGTACAGCACAGTGCGATACAATAGACAAGTGTTTTCGCGGTCGAGCCAATCCAAGAGACACAAATCGTGAAAGATATGCGAACAACTCATGCATGTAGGGTGACTAAATTTTGAAATGGGGAGAATATTCTCAAGACAGATTGAACACGACTCAGTTTCCCTCTCCAAATATATCAAATCATCTCCATTAATCCTCCCTCCTAGAACCAGATTCATTAACATATCCTGTCGTGATTCTTATTTACTCAATGGTGACGTAACCAATACCGTTTTATAAGTTAACGCGACGAACACGCTTATGATAAATCTGTTACTACGAAAACCTATGTTTGTTGCTACTAGAGTAGTTAGAATATACCTCTTATATTCTACTAAATATTCTATGTAATCTTGTAGATTCCACAATCTTAGGAACTCCTTATATAAGATGAGTTCAGCCCTAATGAAGATAACGATACACATTTTACATGGTATCAGAGCAGAGATCTCTAAACCTTTTCTAATTTTTATTTTGCTTCCGCCGATCTCTGTTCATGGCTACTCAAGCTGCCGCAATCAGTTCCTCTGTCACCGCATCTGGTTCCGCCGTGATCGTCAATCCAGGCGATCCAAGCAATCCGACCCTCTCTAACACCATGAGTACTGTGATAAGACTCACAGCCTCAAATTACTTTACTTGGAGTCTCTAAGTCTCTCTTTTCCTTGATGGTTACAATCTGTTGCAACACATCACAGATGATGCGACGATCCCACCTCCAACCATTCAAGTGAATGATCTCACCACGCCAAATCTGGCATATACGGCGTGGCACATGCATGATAAAATTAATATTTTATGCACTGTCTGGATCTATTTAACCACCGATCCAACCTATTGTTTCTAGGGCCATGAAAAATCTTCAGGCGTGGAACACTCTCCGCTCCAACTTTGGTCGTCCGTCTCGTGGCCACATGAAACAAATCAAGGAGCAGTTGAAGAAAAGCAGCAAAGGGCAATGCACCATCGATGAGTATATGCAAGATGTGCGTGCCAAAGCGGATCAGTTGGTTTGCTAGGAAAACTTGATATTATTGTACTGCACAGTCTTTGATGGATTATCGTGGTGTTGTAGATCATAGATGGAAGCCCCCAGGCCCAAGATACCTTACTAAACCAATAGACATTGAGCAATAGCAATTCATCACAATAGTTAAATAGACATTGAGAAAAGTTCTGCTTGAACTATACACTTGAGCAACATAGAACTCTGCGTTTAATAAAATATATGCTTTTTCTTTAGTTATATATTTAATAAGAAGATGGATGAAATGAAATATCAAGCAATGATATACTTTCAAACTAATACTATGCATATATATATATATATATATATATATATATTTATGTTACTGATATGTCAATCAAGTAGGTACTAGTACTGATAATTCTTTTAAAAGATGTCCGTTATGCAAAGATGTCGGCTATATAGATAGCCGAAGTTTCACATATCTTCTCCAATCCAGAAGGAATGATTCAGAATCAACAACTTTAGATACCAAGAGAATTTATCAACGACTTTCTTTTCCTTGGGATATGCACAAAGACGCCTGAAGAAAAACAAGAAGAAGTAAGTTAGCATAACCATGGATGATAGATACTAAATCTAGATTTTTTTTTTTTTAAAACGTACTACAGAAATACAACACCCTTTTCTTTTCACCATTTATTGTCACCACTCAAGAACGGAACTGAATAACATTTCTCAAATTGCAAAGAAGAGAAGTCCTTAATCACTCTAACAAACTTCTTACCAAATTGCTTGACCATTAAATGTAATATATAAAGATTCCTTAAGTCAAAATACAAGACCTGAAGAAAAAGAAGAAAAAAAAATTGCCACTTCGGCTGATTATCACACACAAATTCGTAGTCACACATTCTATCCAACAACCAAAAAAAAAAGATAAAAATACTATGTACACTTTTAACTTTAAAAAATTGACTAGTAGAAGTGACTCTCTGCATTCATTTGCATTAACAGAAAGAACATAATCATTCAATGTGGCAGAAAAAAAAAATCATATATGTCTTTGTTGAGACCATAACAAAGGAGGTCCCTGATTTCTTTGTTTCATCTACTATGCCTGATCCGAAGCTTAATGGAATTATGTCTAATTCCAAAGATTGATAAGCCTACGAAGATGAGTGATTATCGCGCGATTAGCTTGTGTAATGCTTTATACAAGATCATCTCTAAAATCTTGACGAAGAGAATTGAAATCATACCTTCCAACCATTATCTCGCCTAAACATATAGCTTTTGTCCCGGGACGCCAGAACAGATAATATAATGGTAGCTCATGAACTCATCTATTCCCTCAAATCTAGAAAACGAAAATCCAAGTCTTACACGGCGATAGAAAACGGATATAAGCAAATTTTATGATCGAGTTGAGTGGAAGTTTTTGAAGAAAGCGATGAATCAACTTGGATTTAATAAAACATGGATTAGCTGGATTATGGCTTGTGTTCGGTCGGGTTTTTATTCTATTCTTATCAATGGCAGTCAATGAATCCATTACACCAACAAGAGGAATTTGTTAGGGTGACCCTATTTCACCATATTTATTTATCTTTGTGCTTAAATGCTTAGCTAACAACTTCGGTATGAAGAAAAAAAGAAGAATATCAAGGGTTGTATATATATTAGCAATATTGGACGGCGGGTTAGTCACCTCCTTTTTGCATATGATTCAAGTTTTTCAGTCAAGCAAATGACAAAAATAGCAAGACGCTGAGTTTATTCCTACGAAAATATGGAGAGATCTCAGGTCAACATGTCAACTTGCATAAGTCCTCATTTACTTGCATAAGTTTCTGAAGCTAAGACATGCATTTAAATAACATTCATATTGAAGGCGTAGGTGGTTGTGGTAATACTTGGGTCTACCCAAGAATTCAAAAGAAAGAAATTCCATATGTTTGAGTTTATTGTCAAAAGAGTGAAAGAAAGGACTAAAAATTGGAATAATAAATTTCTATTAGAAGCCGTAAAATAAGTTTTTTTGAAGTCCATAGCACTTGCAATGTCTACATTCGCAATGAGTTGTTTCAAACTTCCAGTAACAATATGTCAGTGTTGGGGAAACGACGCACAAAGCGCAGCGGAATAAAGTTTCACCCGCACTTGTGTAAACCTATCAGAAAAATATATATATCTTGGCAGCAAGTTTCAATGCAAGAAAATAAATGGCACACCGAAATTATACGTGGAAAACCTCCTCCATGTGAGGAGTAAAAACTACGGGACCGTAGTCCACTCAAAAACCCACTATCACCAATGTATTTGAGTTACAACCACGTCCTCCCTGTTCCTACAGAACAGATCCAGAGGCAATAGCTCCAAAGAGAAATCTCCAACAACAACAAAAACACCACAAGAGAACAATACAAGAGCTAGAAACAAGTAGTTCCAAACGATCCTAGGTTCACTAAAATTCCGGTTTCCTAATTCGATCTCCACCATACAAATCTTAGATAAATGAGTCAAGAACACTTCTGCAAAATTTCAGCTCAATCCAAGAAGAACTCACCGTCGGATTTCCCAAACACTCAAGACAGCACCTGCTGAAAACTGAAATCGCTATTGTTGCGAACAGCTACGCTAAAACTCTGATTTCTGACGAACCAACCGTTGGAACTCAATCCCTCCGGTCAATCTCATGGTCAGTGAGTTACGAAGCTTCCATGAAAATATCTGCAAGATCAGAACACGTTTGAGCTCTCAAACGTCGTCTTGAACAAAACCGACGAAAACTCTCTTTTCTTCCTCTTTTCTTCTTTCTCTCCTTTTTGTTTTTCTTTTCTTTCTTTTTCTCTCTATCAGCTCTATAATTAAGCTTAGTTTATATATATAACATAAACACAAAAGTCAAAAAGTAAATGGTTTTCCCACTAGGAGGAAAACCAACAGTCAGGAGATCAACTCTATTTTATCACAATTTTGGTGGGGTTTGGATGAGAATAATAGCCGTGTAGCCTGGGTTGGATGGAAAAGAATGGGATATTTGAAAAAAGAAGGAGTTTTTCGAGGTATTGAAAATTTTAATGATGCCCTCTTTGGCAAGCAAGCTTGGAGAATTTTGAAGTCTCTCGACTGTCTTCTCGCACAGATTATAAGAAGTAGGTACATATTTTCTAGAGAATCTGATATATATACGTCGAGCAAATATTGGTCAACAACCTTCATTTGGTTGGCGGTCCATTCTTCATGTTCGGGATTTGCTAGTACGTGAGTTGTGTTATCAAATCGGAGATGGAGCATCTATTAACCCTTCTACGGATCCATGGTTACCAATCCACCCTCCTCGTCCTGCATTAAATCACCATCTTCTAGACGGTATGGTGCTTCAAGACCTATTCCAAAACCGGTGCAACCAATGGGATGAAAAACTCTTACAAAGTTAACTTTCACTTGATGATGCGGCTTTAGCTAGGAAAATCTATATACCGTCATGATAGCTTATATGGCATTATACAAAAAATGGCAACTACTCTGTCTGATACTTGTTGAGTAACCAATCCCATCCTAAGTTGAAATCTTTCCACATAATGTTGTGAATCCCCCACAACAGGAAACACTATCCGAAAGATAAGATTATAGATACGTTGAAACACTTCTTTTGGAAAGTTTATCTTCAGCCATAAGCACAGAACTTGCTAGACGTGGGGTTCCTATAAACCCAACATGTGAACTATGCATGTCTGATGGTTAGCCTTATGATATATATATAAATCTTAGTCTTCTCAAGATATTTTTTAATCCAAGGTGCTAATGATAAGAACAACAAGTGTCGAATTAATTATTATGAAAATATTTCTACAAGAAAGCTATAAGCTTCATCTTGTAAATAATTGAGAAAACCTAATAATAAAAATATTATTTTTACTCTTCATTTTCAATTCCTTATATGGTCGTATCAGAAAGGAGAGGTCACCTGATCCTCAGCAACATTTATGTTACTAATTAATTCTGTTACTCTAAACCTAAACAATATCAATAACTTGCTTTTAGAAAACTCAGATGGAATCTCTTCTTTCTCATCAAAAGCTACATGGGTTCGGGAATGGCAAGGAACGACCACCGCCGGAAACAGTTCCCATGGCAAAAGTTAAAGCCATAATCAAGTCAGCAACCCAATATATGAAGCTTGGCAATGCACAGTCGAGTTAGTCAAATCCTGGATCTTTGGTACTCTCACAGATTCTTGAAGCTGCATCAGAAGATACATCACAGGATCGCTAAGGTAACATGGACGAGGGAAAGCTAATGTGGTGCCTGGAGCCGAGAGATTGTAACTTCAAAACTTTGGCAAACAACAAGCTTTTAAGGTGAATGTTCTTTCCTTGGATTCACAGTTGGGTGAGATCTTGATAAGGAATTTGGTTAAATCTAGGAATTGGTCTTGATAATGAAAACCCTTTAGGATAGTGGAACACAAATTAAGTGTAATCATTCTAAACATTGGCTTAAGTGATGTCCAGTGAAAAAAACATTAGACCTGATGTTTTCCAAGTCAGAAATAATGTGTTATTGGGTTCTATGCAATAACAGAGTTCTTAGATATGAGAACAATCTTAACACTTCTCATGAGATTTATACCGGTCTCATGACCTTCCTCGTAGTTTTTATACTCTTAACAGTTTTTATTCTCTTAACAAACACGAGGAAGGACCTTTGCTGTTTATTGGCAGAGTATTGTGCATTTTATGATAGACTAAGCTTTGTTGATGATCATGTTGATGAATCTATGAAGATTTTCAATTTCCTAAATGGCCTAGAGAGACCCCATTTGCATTGTTCTTGAAACTGGCCCTGTGGCATTAATACTCATCTAAGGTATTATGAAACATCCTCATAGGTCTCACCTAATATAGCCTTTCAAGCTCATCCGAACTGTTTATAAAGGTACATTTTCAAGCAACAAATTACATCCATAAAATGTGAGTCATTTTTAAAACTAAAATATGCTAAGTTATTGAATTCTAAAAGTACATACATTTTATGTTGTTTTAAGGTAACTAACTATACTGTGTTTATATGAAATTATGAAGACTGATTTATTTACGCGTGTCAAACTCTTGTGAAAAAGTTCATATTTTATGTAATAAGATATGACACTAATAATTTTAAAAAGCTAATTAAATATAAAAGTAATTTTCTAAACAAAAGATCTATGGCGTAGCCTGGGAACTTAGCTGGTAATTTTAAAACTTTAGTTATGTCAAGAAGTAATGAGTTATCTCTAATTAAGCATTTTAAAATTCTCCTTGAATTGATTCTAACCCATAAAAAAGCAAAAACAAAGAATAGATTACATAACAATCTCTTCGGACAAACACACAAAGGAATATACTTGGCACTTTTGGCAATTAGAATTTCTAACGTCACTAGTTTGGATCGATTCAAAACCCTAAAAAACAAAATCAAGTAATTCATTTGTGATTCCCTAGTTCATCGTTCGTTATGTTAGTAATTTTAAAACCTTAGATATATGAAAAGAAGTAATTGAAGTTATCGCTAAGAAATCTAAACCATACAAAAACATATTAAAAAAAAAAGAAATTAGATAAGAATTTTTTTGGACAAACACACAAGGGAATATAGTAGGCACTTTGTGCAACTAGAATTCTAACATCACTCGCTTGGATTGATTCGAAACCCTAAAAACAAAATCAAGTACAATATTCTTCAAACATAAATTAAAAAAAGGAACACAATAGGCACTGTGGCCTAGTTCATTTGTGAAACTCTAATTCATCGTTCGTACAGTACAATCCGACATAATGGACAAGTGTTTTCGCGTTTGAGCCAATCCAAGAGACACACCTCGTGAAAGACATGCGAACAACTCATGCGTGTAGGGAAAGTAAAGTTTGAACCGGCGAGAAAATTCTCGAGGCAAATCGAACATGACTCAGTTTCTCTGTTCATATCGTTCAAATCCTCTCCTTCAATCTCCCCTTCTTGAACCAGCTTCATAAGCATGTCCTGTCGTGATTCTTCTTCACTCAACGGAGACTTAACCACGAGTTTATAAGTTAGCGTGACGAACACTCTTATGATAAATCCACCAGCACCTATTTCTGTTGCAGCCTTTGAGATGCGGGGGGCTAAGTTTCCCGATAACCAACGGAGGTTATCGAGATGGTTACGGAGAAGATAACGGATGTCACGGGCTTGGGAACCAGTGATGTTGAATTGGATCCGTAGCGGGGGGGAAGTTTCGTTGGTTTCCGTTAGGGTTCGAGAACCCGTGGTTGGATCTACGAAGATCTCGTGCCGTTCGGTTTTGATAAAGATGATGACTGATTTTTGGTTCCTTCTTGATCGATGAAGTCTTCTTGTGTCAAGGTTAACACAAACTTGGAGATGAGTGCCATTAGGAATATTAGAAGACATTTTTGAAAATGGAACAAAATTTAAAAGAGATTACAGAGGAATTAAAAACTGTAAATGAGAAGAAACTTAAGAGAGAACTTAATGAAATTGAAGATAAGGAGGTGTTTTATATACACATTAGATGTTGCTGGTCAAAATCATATAGGGAAAGCTGACCCAAAAATAAAAATAAATAAAGAAAAAAGGAAACAAATGAAAAAAAATCATATTTACCCAAAAATGGTTAAACAAAAAAAAAAAGGAAAAGAATAAAAAAAAAAAATTTACTACCGTAACAGACCAACGGTCATATGACTCATATCTCAGGGAAGTGTTGTCGTGAGACTCGTCACACATCTTTTAATTAGGCTTCATCAATTATTATATTAATGGGCTTGAGTGAGTAAGCAATATTATACATTTATAAATTAATTGTTTGGAGCCAATGTAATTTGTTTTCCTCTGATCTTGTCGTTTTGATTTGTTTTAGCGACTTAATTTAATTCTCCTTGTTGAAATCTACCTATATATATCTGAATAGAATATATGGACCCGAATCGTGTAAGAAAATTTTGTAATATATTTGATATCTTGGTGTTCATTTCCAAGTAATATATGCATGTGATTAAGTGTATGTTATTTTTTCTTTTTTTTGGATTAAGTGTAAGTTCATCGAATACTGATGAAAATTTGGTTTCTGAATTATCATAATATTATTATCATGGAAGTTCATCTAAAAATTAAAATTAAATTCTTTGAATATTACATTATATGCTATAGGTATTATGAACAATAAAAAAAATCTATTTAAGGATAAAAAATGTCTAGATCAGTTAGATCTATTATCCCTATTATCAAACATACTTTAAAAAATCTCACCATACTATTCATATAAGCAAACAAATCTACATTATCTTTTTATTTTATATTTATATATATATATATATAT
>VBRH01003505.1:330-11616 GCA_014578085.1 Cardamine resedifolia
TACATATTAGTTTGAACCGACCTGGGGAAAGCATAAGTGATTGCCTCATTAAAACCTCTACTCGGAAAACCCATTGGGACAAAATCGAGCACATGAAAAAGAGTACAATAACTTAGCTTGCGGTCAAACTCAATATGAACTCTCGCATGATATCGACGTGAAGGTGTAATGCATTAGTCGGTCTTCCTCCTTGTCTTTCAGTAGTAGTTGCACTGCTTCAGCAAGTTTTCGTGTCTTGGATCACGTGACAGGACCTTCGAGCTCGGTCAATGCTTCCTCGAGGACATCTTCCTTAGCTCGCCTATCGTCCGTAGCTCGACTATCCTTAGCTCGCCTATCCATGACTGCATCAGCTCGCCTATCATCAGCTCGCCTTTCCATGATCGTATCACGTTCCATGAGAGATCTTGGTGATACTCGATCGGTACACAAATGTTTTCTTGGAAGAACTACCGATCGGCTTACCCCCTCTCTGAGGGATCGAACATCAAATCGATTTCGTGTCGGGTGCTCAACTACCGAACCAACTGGCATACCGTGTCAATCCAGAGGAAGATAAGGAGCTCGAGCGCCAAGTAGGAGACTTGATGCGCAAAGGATACGTCTGTGAGAGTTTGAGTGCGTATGCCATCCCGATGTTACAAGTGCCAAAGGAGGACAGATCGTGGTAAATGTTCATCGACTGCCAAGCAATAAACAACATAACCATCAAATACCGGCATCCGATACCGTAACTCGATGACATGCTCGATGAACTTAACGGTTCATCCATCTTCTCAAAGGTTGATCTCAAGAGCGGGTACCACTAGGTCCGAATGAAGGAGGGGGAAAAATCGAAAACCGCTTTCAAAACCAAGCAAGGTTTGTAAGAATGGTTTGTTATGCCATTCGGACTCTCTAACGCCCCCTCCACCTTTATGTGCCTAATGAACCGTGTTCTTCGATCGTTCATCAACAAGTTTGTATTTGTTTATTTCGACAATATACTTATCTATAGTCGTAGCTTGGATGATCACTTAGACCACCATGAAAGGGTCTTGACCACACATTGTGATCGGCTTACCCCCTCTCCGAGGGATCGAACATCAAATCGATTTAATGTCGGGTGCTCAACTACCGAACCAACCTGCATACCGTGTCAATCCAGAGGAAGCTAAGGAGCTCGAGCGCCAAGTAGGAGACTTTATGCGCAAAGGATATGTCCGAGAGAGTTTGAGTGCGTGTGCCATCCCGATGTTACTAGTGCCAAAGAAGGACGGATCGTGGTGAATGTGCATCGCCTGCCAAGCAATAAACAACATAACCATCAAATACCGGCATCTGATACCGTAACTCGACGACATGCTCGATGAACTTAACGGTTCATCCATCTTCTCAAAAGTTGATCTCAAGAGCGGGTACCACTAGGTCCGAATGAAGGAGGGGGATAAATGGAAAACCGCTTTCAAAACCAAGCAAAGTTTGTACGAATTGTTTGTTATGTCATTCGGACTCTCTAACGCCCCCTCCACCTTTATGCGCCTAATGAACTGTGTTCTTCGATCGTTCATCAACAAGTTTGTGGTTGTTTATTTCGACAATATACTTATCTATAGTCGTAGCTTGGATGATCACTTAGACCACCTTGAAAGGGTCTTGAGCACACTTCGTGAGGAGGGGCTTTATGCTAACTTAACAAAGTGTGTTTTTGGTGCTAATGAGCTTGTGTTCTTAGGTTTTGTAGTTAGCGCACAGGGACTGAAAGTGGACATTGAGAAGATCCGTGCCATTGAACAATGGCCCACACCGACGAGCATTAGCCAAGTGCAAAGCTTCCACGGGTTAGCAAGCTTCTACTGACGGTTCGTGAGAGACTTTAGTACCATATTCGAAGTAGAGTGCGATGCATCTGGAGTTCGCATCGGGGCTGTTCTTACCCATGGAGGGCGTCCGGTGGCTTACTTTAGTGAGGAGCTATGCGGGGCTGCCCTTAACTATCTGACCTACGATAAGGAGCTCTATGCCCTCGTGAGAGCTATGGAGACTTGGCAATAGTATCTCCTCGCCAAGGAATGCATGATCAACACGGATCATGAGATGCTTAAGCATCTCCATGGGCAAACCAATCTCAAGAGATGACACGCCAAATGGCTAGAGTTTATCGAGACCTTCTTTTATATGATTAAGTACAAGAAAGGCAAGGAGAATGTGGTGGCCAACGCATTATCCCGGAGACACGCCCTTATAAGTACTATGGAGGCTAAGGTACTAGGCTTCAAGAGCCTTAAGGCAATTTACCAAGAAGACCCAGAGCTTGGAGAAACTTACCATGAGCATTGCAAGGGCGCATTCAAACGGTTATACTTACATGATGGCTTCCTCTTCAAAGGACGTCGGCTATGCATTCCACAAAGTTTGATTAGAGAGATGTTGCTACAAGAAGCGCATGGAGGCAAGTTGATGGGGCACTTTGCCGCAGAGAAGACATTGGCCATTCTCCGAGGACACTTCTATTGGCCGCGGATGAAGAAGATGGTAGCGAAGTTTTGTGCGCGGTATCTCACTTTGAAGAGACCTAAGTCTTGTCCTTAACCTTACGGCCTCTACATATCACTCCCCATTCCTACCGCCCCGTGGTTCGACCTTTTTATGGATTTTATTGTGGGTTTACTGACCATTGACCGCAAGGACTCCATGATGGTCGTGGCAGATAGGTTCTCCAAGATGGCGCACTTCATTCCTTGCAAAAAGCACCATGACGCTTCACAAACAGTGGATCTCTTCTTCAAAGAGATCATAAGGCTCCACGGCATACCGCGTAGCATCGTGTCCGATCGAGAACCTAGATTCTTAGCTCACTTTTGGAAAGTCTTTTGGCGGCGTCTCGGTACTAAGCTCCTCTATTGGACATCATGTTATCCCCAAACGGACGGGCCAACGGAAGTCGTCAACTGCACCTTAGGCGCTCTCCTAAGAATCTCTCTCGGGGTTAATGCTATGAGTTGGCTCAAATTTCTTCCATACATTGAGTTTGCGTACAACCGAGCGTCTCACTCGGTGACCAAGGCCTAACCATTCGAAGTTGTCTATGGGTTTAACCCATTGACCCCTCTAGACTTGCTGCCCTTACCCCCGGGACAAGAAGATAGTTTGCAACGAGAAGCCAAAGCTGAGTTCGTCAAGAAGTTACACGAGAAGGTACAGACCAACATCGAACGGCGAACCGAGTAATATGCGAAGCGAGCGAATAAGCACCGGAAACCAATGGTCTTTCAACCTGGTGATTGGGTTTGGCTTCACTTCAGGCCTGAAAGGTTCCCTAAGCATAGGAAGGACAAGATATATCCACGAGGCGACGGCCCATTCCAAGTCACCGAGAAGATCAACGACAACACCTACAAATTGGCTTTACCCGGTGAGTATCAAATCTCTACTAATTTCAACATTGCCAACTTGATCCCCTTTAATGCAGATGAAGATCTTGTTTTAAGGGCAAAACTTTCACAAGAGGGAGGGGATGATAGGCACTCAGAAGTAGGCACTACGGACGCCAATGCACACGTGACCACCGAAGCACTCTTAGAACTCATGGCACCCATCTTAGCACCCAGAAACATCACGCACAAGCAAGCAAAGACACTTAGTAGAGGACACAATCATTTTGTCCAAGAGCTTATGATCACTCACCGAGCATTCCACGACCCGGAAGGAGAACTCACTGTCTACCGCACCGCTTACCGCACCATGCATCCCTCCGATGACTCTACGGCTTGGACCAACCCTTGGTGCCAAGTCAAGAGTGTCTTTACTATCTCCATTGAGTGAAGACACTGCCAAGTCATCAAAACTCTCGTACTCTTTTCCTTTTTCAGGTTTTGTCCCATTTGGTTTACCGAAAACGGTTTTTAATGAGGCGATGGCATTTTCGTGAATCAAGGGACTTAGGGATTTTTCCTTGGCTTGTAACGTTTGTGACAAGTCATTAAAACCCTAAGATCCTTGATCCTATCTTCTAGGAGACTGATATATCATAGTTTTTACCGGTTTTAAGCCATGATATAAGTATGCAATCGAGTCTTTTATATGCCTATCGAGTATTTTTAGAGTATTTTACAGGTTTACACACGTTCGGGATCTTTTGGACGATTTGGAGCATTTCTTGAGCTTTGTAGCATATGGAGATGCAGAATAATGCAGAGGTGACGGAAGTTTGGCATTCGTTGAAGGACTTTCCACCGATGGATCGAGCTAATATTTTGACACAAGATTGATCAATGAGTTATCTTTAATTAGGAAGTTGTTTGAGGTCAATCCAACGGTGCGATCAAAAGTTATGCCAGTTTTTGTGAAAGTGGTCCAGTCTGCCAGAAGCGTAAGCAGAGTCCGTGACTGTCTATGTCGACCGACACAGCCCTTGTGTCGATTGACACGGGCACTTTTCACGCCAGAAACTGAATTTAACAAGTTTTAAAGAATTGCAATTTTGTCCAGAAGTTCCAGAAGTTTACAAAAGACCCCAGATCGTGTTTTAGACTATAAATTAGGGTTTTTAGATTTTATATCTNAATTGACACGACGGTGTAATTTATAATCTGATTAAAACCTAAGGTGAGCAAATTAGCTATTCGCAAAGAGATTTGGTTTAGATAATTTGTGAACATATCGAACTTGTGTTTAATGCTTGTTTAGGCTTTTAGATTCGCAAAGAGATTTGGTTTCTAGGGTGTTAGACATAGTTAATTCTCGCAACGACAGTTGGTTAATTATATCATAGTGATTTGAGTTCTAGAACTGGTGCTTAATTTGATCCTAATTGATTTGTTAATCTGCATTACTTGATTTCCTGAGAAATTCCCTGGGCTTGACGTTTTTCCCTAATTGATTACATCTCCTTGATTTAATTTCTGCATTGCTTTATTTCATACCTGATTTTACTTAGCTTAATTTAATACTTTCATAATCTATTGTGAAATTCTTGAGTCTCTGTGGATTCGATCCCTTCTATACTACTGCGTTTGCCTGTGCACTTGCAGTTTTATTTTAGGTTGAAACCTGAGCCTATCAGAGACTTCAGGCAATATCTTCTTGTTTTAACGCGTTTTTCTTTATGCTTTCCGTTATGTTGCTTTCTATTTGTATTTTTTCGTTTCTTTGTGCCAAGCGGCTAAAAGACCTTGTAAGGCCGCTAGGTTACAACTTTTATTTGCTTTTTCTTGCCTATTTAAAGGCCTCTTTACTCTGAAATAAAGTTAGACTCCTTTTGAAATAAATTACCTTTGAAAGTTTTCTCTCTAGGAAGCTCTCTATCGAGCCAACGCTCTAGAGACTTCTTCTTCTTGCTCCCTTGAGCTAAGCTCGGGCCTGATGCGTGATATATTGATTTCTAGTCCATAGAAATCATGGTTTCACTTCATTGCACCCTCGCTTTCCCTTTCTTTGGAAGATCTAGCTTGAATACTATTCACTACGGTTTTCCTACCCACATCGTTTTATCTCTTAGGTCCGCTCACGGTTGAATCATATACCCGTGAGCCACCACCATCCTTACCGTGATAGTTTTGCATTCTTGGAAGCTATCAGGGAGATGGCCCATTCCGAGTACTGGAGAACATCAATGATAATGCCTACAAACTAGAACTGCCAGGTGAGTTTAACATCTCTTCTACCTTCAATGTTACTGATTTAGCCCCTTTCCATGCAGATGAACCAGTTCTGAGGTCAGAACCTCTTCAAAAGAGAGGGAATGATGACGAAATCCAAACTAACAACCCTAGAGGAAAGTGTCATCATAATCCCAAAACTAAGTAGGAGTCCTAAGACAAGAGGAGGAGCTAAAAGTGTACGAGAAGACTTCAACAAGTCTATAGAGAGCTTAATCATTTTAATGGAACATGAAGAGCTCAAGGGGGCGCTTCTCACCACGGAGATCATTCAAGAAACCCCAAGAGAACCAACAGGCATGGCAAACACTCAAGAAGACAAGGACTAACATCTTGCCTTACTCGCGCCAAGCAAGTCTTCATCAATAGCCTTCTTGTCGGTTTTATAAGGAGACTATGTAACTTAAAAGTCCCAGCATATGTAACTTAGAAGACTAGAGTGTGTGATGTTTTTATTCTTTCCTTATGTAGTTTTTCGGCCAAAGAAGCCAAGGTTGTCGAGCTGTTTTTAAAACTCCTTTCTCAGCTTTTATCTTTCACAACTTATCAATAAATAACCAAAGTTTTCTTAAAGGAAAAACCCTAGCCGTTTCTTCCTTCTTTGCGTGCGACTCTCTTGAAAATAAGCTTCGACTTATCAAAGCTTTGTCACCAGCTTTGTGGCGTCCATCAATCCCTATGTGCCCTCTCGTCCATCTTATCACCTCGCCTGCTTCATATTTAGTGCTACTACGATCTGGATGGCATCATCTCCTCCACATCAATTATCACTTCGCTTGCGGAGCGTGTGCTACCACCAGCCGCTTGTCTCCATCTCTATCATTGCGTGCACCCCTGTGATAGGATCCTCGCTATGAATTGACACTTCCGAGGGGTATAGATGATTGAAAAGAACAGATGGATAGATGGTTTGGTTGATGGATCGAAATGGTCACACAGAAGATGCAGAATGGCTTCTGATATACCACAATGCCTCCTAGGATATGACGCACCTAGATGAGACAAGGTTTGATTCCTCGGATATGACACACCGAAGGAATCGATTTGATTGTTGGATATTACACACCAAGCATTCGGAAAGTTCACAAAGAACTGAAGAGATTCACTCTCAAAATGATAAAAGAAAAAGTTTGATTGGATAATGACCTTTGAGTTTTCGGACAGAACTTATAAGTAGCAAACGAAATTAGAAAACCCTAAGCAATATTAAGTGCAGAAATTTAGCTAAGTGTTTAAAAGACCAAAGAAGATGTCTCTTCACTTCCTCATTTCAGGTTCCACGAAATGGAGTCTTATTTTGGGCCAAGCCTTCTCTTCATGGGCTTGGATAAATCTCACAGAACCTTAGATGAATAAGTGATCCAATTTGCCTCATTAAAATCTTCATTTGGAAAACCCAGTGGGACAAAACCAAAGGCTAGGAAAAAAAGTACAAATGGATCACCCTCTTTGTTAGTCCACTTGAAATTGTATCACAAACACCATGTTTGATATTCTGTTGAAGTCGAGTTCTCTTATACGAGTGGTTAACTCGGTCGTCATCAGGTCGAGCTCTCTAGTCGAGTGGTGATCCTCAAGAGGCGGCGTCTTGGCATAGAATTCGGTCAGAGCAGATCGAGTTAGGCTCCTCGAGTTATGTGGACTCGGGCTGTTTGATCGAGTTCTCCACACCGAGTTCTCCAAGTACAACACCAGGTTGACCTCTTTAGGCAAATGAGTAATAACTTTGTGGTCCGATATCCATTTCTTATGTTCTTGGGCTTGTTGGAAACATAAGAGATCCACTAAGATTCTCCAATTGGTTTTACGTCGAGATCGTACTTGAGTTGGGCTGTGCATCATAATCTTTGGCTCAGTTGCGCAATAGGGCCTGAAGCAGATCCATCTCCTAAGTCTGAACCGGCGTTGTTGTGAATCCAATTTTCCCAGATTCTCTGATGATTCAAGATTCCAGAATAATTTGTTCATAGCTTGTTTCCTTCTGGTTTGGTTGGAAATACTTATTGAACGCACGTATGTCTGAATCGCGTAAGCTGGGAATCACTTGACTTGGAAGTTGAATAACTTCTTCACCTGAACTCGGATTGGACTGATTCAACTTCGAGGTGTGCTCTAGATGAGGTGAGAATATACTCCAAGTAGTCGATGGGATGGTCAAGTTAATCATAGACTTTGTTTGTGCTGAACAAGGCACACGGGTCTTCTCGGATGATTCCATGATCGCATCACCCTGTTCCCTGCATGTACCAATCACTCTCCATATCCACCGCAACTGCACCATCTCTTGCCATCCGATTCTATCGAATAAAACTTACCACCAGTTCAACCACATGATGCTGAAGCGGAAAGATAACAATGGATCATTGACACAGGACGCACAAGCAACGCTATGATTAACAAGATATGGGGAGAAATCTCTAAGAGTAGGCCATGCACTTGTACTTCTCGTCGCCAAGCCCAAGAAGATGATGTTCATGGAACTGATTAGAACGACGAAGAAGGTGAAAGGCATAGTAAGTATGCAGAAGATGTCATGCGATCTGGTGGAGAAGGTAACCCTCACTCTTCTAGTCATACCACAGATAGCCGCCTCAGTAGACGCAGGAGAAAGCCAGGACAGAGCCAGAGCTCCAGCGAGAGCCCATTTAACCGTAATTGATAAGTTGTGGTGTGTAAGATAATGTTGTATCCGGAATCGAACTCATTAGTGTGGCTCTTTTTTCATATGTAAAGTCGGTGACCTTTATTTAGATGTTTAAGGGTCAATATCTCATTGAATTTCAATAATTCATATGGTTTAATGATTATAAAAATGGATTTTTTTGACAAAGCCAGAGCTTAAGCGAGAGCCCATCTAACCGCAATTGATAAGTTGTGGTGTGTAAGCTAATGTTGTATCGAGAATCGAAATCATTAGTGTGGTTCTTTTTGTTTCATGTGTAAAGCAGGTGACCTTTATTTAGATTTTTAAGTGTCAATATCTCAGTGAATTTAAATAGTCCAGATGGTTTAATGATTATGAGTTTAGACTTTCTCAAAGTCAAGGTCATGAGTTCGGACTCATAGGTGGGGTTGTTTTTTTCATGTGTAATCTAGACCATCAAGGTCTCGAATAGATCGATTGATTGCTCATATGATTGATCGATCATAAATCAATAGGAAATTTCACGTTTTGAGTTATAAAAAGTGATCGATTGGTCACACTGACTGCCCGATCGATCATTTATAAACATGAAATTTCATGGTTTTTGAGTTATAGAAAGTGACCGATTGATCGTACAGGGACGTCAAACCCAAGAAAAAACCCACGCATCGTTGTGATTTCGACTTGTTCTCGAGTAAGTTACAAATCTTTCTTGCTCCAGATTTTGATGTTTCTAGACCCAATTACCAAGCACCTAGAGTTTTAATGGATCGAATGTCGCCACAAGCTGATGCAGAAAGTCCACTTGATGAGACTAAGAGCTTCGAGTCGAATCACACGAAAATAAAAAGCAATGATCTATATTTTAGAAAGGTTTTTTATTAAAAAGATAGATGAGAAACACAACTGAGGTTCAGAGATATTATAAAGAAGAAGGAGATGAAGAGAGAAAGACAAAGAAGTAAAGAACGGATATTTACGAGATATTCCTCGGTAAACATCACACAGACCATGCAATATAAAGACAACAATATCAAATTTGTGAATGAGATAGAGAAGGGATATGGGCCACGCCAAATGATGTAAGGAGATGGGCCTTGATGATTGATTGGACCTAGAAAATGGCAAGATGAGCATGAGACCCAATACACCTCGTTAAAAACCTTTCCCGGAAAACCACTTGGGAAAAATCGAGGAGAAGGGAAAAAGAGTATGAATGATCCTCATGGCCATTTGCTAAGCTTCTTGGGGGTGTATCTCGACCAATGAAGTCTTGATACCTGATAACATCGTTATTTTACCTTTTTTAGCTATGCTTTTAAGATGATTAACAAGTGTTTTGATATGATTTAAGTGTTGTTATGCCATATTTTGAATATTTCTAGTTTCAAGGAGTCATGACAGGTTTTTAGACAAAAAGATCAAAAGGGAGCAAGATGCGTTTTCTACAGTTTCCGAACTTCAGATTGAACACTACCATTGTAGACTTTGCCATTAAACATATTCAACGTATGATATGTCATTGGAAAGCTGGAAGAGTCATCTGTCACCTCCAATTGGAGTCACATAAATCCATTTAGTCAATCAGAAGTTAAGATGCAAACATTGAAGACATATCCTGAAGAGAAATCCGAAAACTGGCATTGGCGCGGCTGGAAGCACAGGACAAGGCCAAATGGCCATACTGGTGTGGCTAGAGGCCCCGTAGCAGTGCTGGAAGGCCCTTGAAGGCCCATTGATCCAAAATGATGACACCTCACTTATCCCAACTCTAAACCGACTTAAAACGATTTAAACTTTATACATACGCAACCGAAACCCTAGAAGAAGGTGTGGATGAAGAAACCAACAACCCTAGACAGACACCTCATGGAGAAGACTCAGAGCCGCTTCACGAAGCCTCCATTAAAGTCACATACCTTGGTCCATCATCTTTGATTGCTTAGCTTTGTTTTCAATATCATTTGGGGGGGGGAAGAAGATCTCTTCTGTAACTCTTAGAGAAGTACCTCTGAACCCTCTTGCTTATTGAATTCATCCATAATGAATACTCTTTCATCATTTATGCTTTTGTTTGCTTTGATCATATCTGAGTAGTCTTTTAGTTGTGTTTAGTGGGGGTTGCTTCAAGGAGATCTATGGTTTGACTTGTGTAGGTTGTTAGATTCATTTTTCTCTCTATCTTATGATTATGATTCTTCTGCTTAGATTTGCGCTTAATGCGTATTGGTTTGATGCCCTCTTGCAACTGAACTAAGGAGAAGGATCCCAACGATAGTTGCAACATCCTCTCCTGAACTAACTAGGTAGAGCAGTAAGTCTCATGGACGGCCGAAAGCTGTGCTATGAGGCTACTGTGAACTAAGACCATCTAAGTGTAATGCATGAATATACATCATCATGTTTGTTGCGACAGACGAGCCATGACGAGAATAGACATAGTTAGCTAGCCATACGGAAGTAGACTAGTTTATAGATACATGTTGTGTGAGTTCATGAATCCTAGTAGAGAAGAATGTTTGATAATTGCTGAATCCTTAGAGAGCCATAGTCTCAGGATAGGCCGCCATACGCCCAACACTTGCTTTCATTGATTTACTTACTTGTTATTTACGTTACCATTACTTGTTATTGCTGCAATTTCCGGGGAGTGATTGTTGCTCACTGAGTCTAAGCCTAGAGCCTAATCTAGGACACTTGCTTTTTAATTTTTAATTTTTTTTTTACATTGCCTCAGGAGAACTTGAAGATGAAGTTCTACGTAATCCAAATAAATTACCTTCTCGAGCGCACCATTGCGAAGGATGTGGCGCTCCAAGAAACATTGGGACAAGGAATCTTTGAACCAATGTCTCAACTCCTTGGCTTTTACTCGTGTCATAGGGCCTTTGTGAGTCTTTGCTTCCACCGTACACTCCTTACTTGTGTCTTCACTAGGTGGTTCAGTTATTGGGTCGATAACTGAACCACCTAGTGAAGACACAAGTAAGGAGTGTACGGTGG
>VBRH01003720.1:0-11355 GCA_014578085.1 Cardamine resedifolia
AAGTGTCAAGGCAGGGGACACATGGCTAGGGAGTGTCCGAATCAAAGGGTCATGATCATCACCTCTTGTGGAGATTATGAGTCACACGATGAATAAGAAGAAGAGCTAGTTGAGCATGAAGAGGACCTTGAGTATCCAGACACCAGAGAGCTCTTAGTGGTTAGAAGAATGTTGAGCGTTTTCATCAACCCCGAGGAAAAAGTACAACTTGAAAACATTTTCCACACTAGATGCACTATCAAGAACAAGGTATGTAATCTAATCATTGATGGAGGTTCTTGTACTAATGTGGCTAGCAAGTATATGGTGGACAGGTTAGGTTTTCCCAAGACTAAGCACCCGAGGCCGTACAAACTCAAGTGGCTTAACGATGATACTGAGCTGAAGATTTCAGAGCAAGTAACAATACCTTTCAGCGTTGGAAGATATCACGACCAAGTTGTTTGTGATGTTGTGCCTATGAAAGCCGGCCATCTTCTCCTTGGAAGACCATGGCAGTATGATCGAGCTAAAGGTCACGATGGACGCACCAACCATTACTCCCTCACTCACAATGACTGTAAGTTTAATCTTGCCCCTCTTAGCCCATCAGAATTTCATGAGCTGCAAAAGCACATGCACAAAGAGGAGGAGGTAAGAAGTTCCAGTCTCTACATAAGCTCTAATGATGTTCATAAGACTGTGTGTGCCAAGGGCACCGTGCTACTAATGGTTTTCAAAGAATGTTTAAGTTCAGGTATAATTGAAGTGGAGCTTCCCGCTGAGATACAAGCCGTTCTGAATCAATACAAGGACGTGTTACCGGAAGAGATACCACTGGGACTTCCTCCTATCCGTGGAATAGAGCATCAAATTGATCTTGTACCCGGCTCACCCCTACCTAACAAGCCAGCGTACCAAATGAACCTGGAAGAGTCTAAGGAGCTAGAGAAGCAAGTACGGGAGCTGATGGAGAAAGGGTACATAAGAGAGAGTCTCAGCCCACGCGCAGTACAATTATCTTGGTTCCAAAGAAGGACGGTACGTGGAGGATGTGCATAGACTGCCGTGCCATCAACAATATCACTATCAAATACCGGCATCCAATTCCACGACTAGATGACATGTTAGACAAGCTAAGTGGTGCCATCATCTTCTCAAAAGTTGATTTAAGGAGTGGATACCACCAGGTTAGAATGAAAGAAGGGGACGAGTGGAAGACTGCATTCAAGACTAAGCAAGGTCTCTACAAGTGGCTAGTCATGCCATTTGGGCTAACAAACGCCCCCATCACCTTCATGCGTCTAATGAACCAGGTTTTAAGGTCTTTCATTGGTAAATTCGTTGTTGTCTACTTTGATGACATACTTATTTATAGTAAATGTTATTCTGATCATATTAAGCATTTAGAGTCTGTTTTGAAAACGCTTCGGAGGGAAGGCCTTTATGCCAACCTAAAGAAATGCACATTTTGTACTAACCAATGTGTGTTCTTAGGCTTTGTAGTAAGTAAACAGGGTTTGCAAGTGGATGATGAGAAGATTAAAGCAATCCGTGAGTGGCCAACGCCAACCTCTATTGGGCATGTACAGAGTTTTCATGGACTAGCAAGCTTCTACCGGAGGTTTGTCAAGGACTTTAGCACTATAGCGGCCCCAATGACTGCTGTGATCAAGAAGAACGTGCCTTTCTCATGGGGGAGAAGCTCAGGATCAGTCTTTCAACACGATGAAGGAGAGACTCACACAAGCACCGGTTCTACCAGATTTTGAGGTCATGTTTGAAGTTGAATGTAATGCTTTGAGGCTGGGGATTGGAGCTGTATTACATCAGAGGAAGAGACCCGTTGCATTCTTTAGTGAGAAGTTGAGTGGAGCAACGCTAAATTATCCGACTTATGATAAGGAGTTGTATGCTTTAGTCCGAGCTCTAGAAACATGGCAGCATTACTTGTTATCCAAGGAATTCATCATCCACACCGACCATGAAACTCTTAAGCATCTTAAGGGCCAGACTTCACTCAAGAGAAGACACGCTAAGTGGCTGGAGTTCATAGAGACATTCCCCTATGTGATTAAGTACAAGAAAGGTAAGGAGAATGTGGTCGCAGATGCTTTGTCAAGAAGGTATGCTCTTATATCTACTATGGAAGCCAATATAATGGGTTTTGAGCACATCAAGGAGCTTTACAAGGATGATCCGGAGTTAGGAGGTGTTACCAAGGACCAGGTCAAGGAATGTACAAGGCATTTATCTACAAGACGGGTTCCTTTTCAAAGATAAGCGATTGTGTATACCACAAGGTTCCATGCGTGAGTTGATACTTAGTGAGGCACATGGTGGGGGTCAAATGGGTCACTTTGGAGTAGATAGACCCTTGATGTAGTCATGGACCATTTCTTTTAGCCTCATCTCAAGAAAGACGTCGAAAGGTTTTGTTCCCGATGCATCGTGTGCCACAAAGCCAAATCCAGGTCACATCCTCATGGTCTTTATTTAACCTTTACCTATTCCTAACGCCCCTTGGGTAGATATCTCCATGGATTTTGTCTTAGGTTTACCAAAGATTAGACAAAAGGACTCAATCTTTGTTGTTGTTGATCGATTCTCCAAGATGGCTCACTTTATCCCGTGTGACAAGACCAATGACGCAACTCAGATAGCGGATTTGTTCTTCAAGTAAGTGGTGTGCCTTCATGGGATACCGAGGACCATAGTCTCTGATCGTGACGCCAAGTTTCTAGGTCAATTTTGGAGGACTATATGGAGAAAGTTAGGTACCAAGCTTTTGTTTTCTACAACGTGTCATCCCCAAACGGATGGACAAACCGAAGTGGTAAACCGAACTCTTTCAACTTTACTTAGAGGTACTCTTGGTAAAAATATGAAAACTTGGCTTGATTGTATCCCTTTCATTGAGTTTGCGTATAACAGGGCTGTTCACTCGGCCACAAACTTATCTCCTTTCGAGATAGTCTATGGAATTAACCCTTCATCTCCACTGGATTTAGTGTCTCTACCTCAGATAGAACAGGTTAACCCAGAAATCATCAAGAAGCTAGACATAAAATCTAAGGAGAATTTGGAGAAGAAAGTTGAAGAAAACAAGCGCAAGGCTGATCAAAAGAGGAAGAAAATGATGTTTGAACCAGGAGATTGGGTCTGGTTACATATGAGGCCGGAGAGATTCCCAAAGCAAAGATCTTCCAAGCTAGCACGAAGAGGCGACGACCCATTCAAAATACTAGAGAAGAACAATGACAATGCGTACCGTCTAGAGCTGCCAGGTAAGTTTAAAATGTCTCATACTTTTAATGTTGCTGATTTGTCCTCTTATGATATAGGAGAAACAGTTTTGAGGACAAAACCTTCTAAAGAGGGAGGGAATGATGCGGACATCTACCTCAACACCCAAGAAGATGAGCCACATTCAGTGCCAGAGGTTAGAAAAGGTCCCATGACACGCTCCAAGTCCAAACAACTCAGGAGGAGGTTCAATCTGACCGTACAAAACCTGTGAACACTTTAGAGATGGAAGAAGCCTACTGGCCCGAACCTCCTACATGTGAGGAAGAGCTTGCTGAAGCCTTCACTCAACTAAGCCTTGAACAAACCCCAGGTATGGACTCTTCGTTGGCAGGTCAAAATATCCTTAAAAGGCAAGAGAATGCATTGAAACTACAAGAAGCGTGTGAGACAAGTTTCAGGTCCAAGGATGAACAAGTGAGTCAAGAGAAAGCTCAGGGCCTTAAGAACTTGGGAGAGCTCCCAGAGAGTGATCAAGACATGGGAGAGAAGCTCCAAGAAGACTCCTACGCAAAGAACCAGTGCATCAACGAGTAGTACAAGAAGTGGACCAAGGAGGTTCTAATCAACCCCAAACTCGTCCAGGTAAGTTATATTCAATTTATAACATCTTTTCAGCTTCAAATAGCCTCAGCAACACATAAGGACGTCCTCAAACAAGAGAGCTGAAGAAAGTTTAAGTAGTTTCCTTATTTGGTTTTTTTTTTTTTTGGTCTAAAACGCTAGTTTTGTGTTTTTTTTTGTTCTTTTTTTCCTTTTGTTCCTTTGTTGTTGCGTTTTATTCTTTTATTTTGGGCCCTAGGGCTAGCTGAAGGACTCTTATAAAGTCCCCCTGCAGCTGTGTATTTTTGGTTACCTTTGAATTAATAAAATAACGCTGTTCTCTTCTCTTCTTCCCTTTGAGTGTTCTTGAGAGAATAAGTCCTTGCTCTTGTCTTGTTTGAGTGATTCAACAAGCTAGAGTGTTTTTCCTGTATCAGAGATCAATCACAACTCTGTGGTGCACCTCAATCCACCATCACACCTCATCAAATCGATCCCACAATAGAGAAGCGCTCGCCATCTTGTCAGATCTTCCGCCATCGATCATCTACTCTTCATCAAGTTAGAAGCGTCCGCCAACTTGTGAAGCCACCACCCCTATCTTGCATCAACTATGGTGACCTACTATGTTCAAGGATGCTCAAGACTTCATCTCTAAGTGTGATCCTTGCTAAAGAATGGGAAATATAATCAGGAGGAATGAGATGCCTCAGAACCCGATCTTAGAAATTGAATTGTTTGATATCTGGGGAATTGAATTAATGGGGCCTTTCAACCGACCATCTCATGGGAACAACTACATCTTAGTGGTTGTAGACTATGTTTCCAAATGGGTTGAAGCCATTGCTAGCCTGAAAAATGATGCTAAGGTTGTCTTAAAGATGTTCAAGAGCATCTTTTCCCCCAGATTTGGTGTGCCAAGGGTTGTTATAAGCGACGGAGGATCTCATTTCATCAAAAAGCTGTTAGAGAACTTGTTGAGGAAGCATGAAGTAAAGCACAAAGTATCCACACCTTATCACCCTCAGAACAGCGTCCAATAAACAGATAAAGGTCATCCTTGTAAGAGTAGTGGGTGTTTCAAAGAGGGATTGGGCAGCTAAGCTTGATGACACTCTCAAACCTTATAGGACCGCGTTGAAAACTCCCATAGGGAAAACACCGTTTTAGTTGCTCTATAGGAAGGCATGCCACTTACCAGTGGAGATTGAGTACAAGGCCATATGGGCAACAAAGCTGCTTAACGTTGGCCTTAAGATAGCTCAAGAGAAGTGAGCAATGGATTTGCATGAGTTGGAAGAGATCAGAGTTGATGCTTATGAGAGTTCCAAGGTTTACAAGGAAAGTACAAAAACTTTGCATGACAAGAGAATTCTACCTAAGAAACTCAAGGCTGGAGATCAAGTGCTTCTCTTCAACTCTAGGCTCAAGCTCTTCCCAGGCACGCTAAAGTCAAGGTGGTAAGGACCATTCAGCGTCAAGGAAGTTCTACCTTATGGAGCCATCACTCTGGTTGGGAAGGAAGGAGCTGATTTCATAGTAAATGGGCATAGGGCCAAGCCCTCTATGGCTGATAAGATCATTCCAGAGGGGACCTTAGTTCCTCTCTACGAACCTCTTCCAACCTAATGAGTATGAAAAGTTGAGATTAGAGACTTAAAACAAGCTCACTTGGGAGGAAGTCCCATGCCTATCCTTGTACACATTGCTTTAAGTTTTTAGTACTTTTAATATGTTTTTCTAGTTTTTATGATTGGTCTGGTCACAAGAAAGGGGTCTGAGCTCAAGTTGATCAGGAAACAAAGGAGTGGAAGGGAGGAGTGCATAGGCTCGACGGGTAAGCTTGATCAAGCACATCGAGCTAAGCGAACCAGTTAGGCCAAATCATTGACTCGACCGGTTCACTCAACCCAGCGTGTCGAGCTAGGTGCTCTGGTTTGAGCCAAAACTTGAATCTACTAAGTCAACTTGAGTCACCGCGTCGAGTCAAGAGAGGTTCCCTCTAAAATTTGAATTTTTGAATTTTGAATTTGAAATTCAAGCTTGGCTCAAGGTGGTCAGAGCCTACTTTTACTTTTGTCCCCCACCTTCCCTTGTATTCTTTCACATCTTTTTGCCTTTAAATAGAGCCCACACGCTCCTCTCTCTCTCTCACTTCTCATTTGAGATTTCTTGAGCTTGTTTTAAGATTTCTTGAGCTTTTTCTCTCTTGTTCTCAGTTTCAAAGCTTTTGCTCTAACAGTTTTTGCTTTCCAACTCGATTTCACTAATCTTTTGTGTGAAAATGATCAACAAGCTCAAGCTCTCTATGTGGCCCAAGTACCCGACAAGGTGGCAAGCAGAGCGGCAACCATCAGCTGAAACTACAGCCAGGAAATTCACAAGGGTGAAAGGACCTAGACCGCATGGGAAAGCGCCAATGGACCAAGATGATGAGGAGGTAGCTCGGCAGTTCTCTAAGAAGAGGAGTGATGTTGCTCAAGGAAAGATGCCAATGGAGCTCATTGATGAAGATATTGGCAGTGAAAGCGATGGGGATGAAGCTAAGATAGCTAAGAAGCCTGTGAAGAATCCAAAGAAGAAGCTCACTAGGGAAGAGCTCCTTCCTATTTTCCACAACCTGACCTTCTGATAGCATCGTATTTTTACCCATTTTAGTAATGTTTTTTATATGTTTTTAATAAGGATTTCAAGTGAAACTAATGTTTTATCAAGGATTTTAGGATATATATATATATATATATATATATATATATATCTATTTAAGAGTCTTTATAGGTTTTTGGGAGAAAAGCAGCAAAAAGCAGCAAAATGAGCTCTAGGACAATTTCAGAGCTCCAGATTTAAGGCTACGTTTGCTGAACTTCCAGTGATGCAAATCAAACGTTCTCTATTTCATTGGAAAGCTAGAAGAGTCATCTTTCATCTCCAATTGGAATCACTCCAATACATTCAGCCAATCATAAGTTATGACGAACCAAAGACAGGTCTCTGCAGAGGGCCTACTGGGGCGGCCAGATGCTCCAGAGGAGCGCTGAAAGCCCATTGTGGCGCTGCTAGAAGGCCCAAGGCAGCGCCAGCCCACATTCCCAGCTACTTTGATCAAAACGACAGTTCTTCACTTAACTCGTCCCGTGAGACCCTAAACCTAATTCTACCTCCTCTAAGACCTATATATACGAGTCCTAATGAACCTAAGAAAGAGAGAGCGAATAAGGAGCAGCAGGGCCGCCCCTCCCCCACCATTGAAGAAGAACCGGAGATCCTCCATCACCGCCGAGCTCCCTTGTTTCGTTTCTCCTTTACTTTCATCTTGTTTTCCATTGTTTTGAGTCCGAGGGAGAAGATCAATTACTCTATAGAGAAGATCCCTAAAACTCTCTTTAAACTCATATATAATTATGCTTTCCGTATCATCTCTTGCCATGGTTTGTTTGATTATGTGTGAGTAGTCTTTTTGTTGGGTTTAGTGGGGGTGCTTTAAGGCAATTCTTGGTTTGATATTGTTAGGTTTTTAGATTCGTTTTAGCCTCTATCTCGTGACAAGGGTTCTTCAGCTTAGATTCGTCCTTAATGCTTATTGCTCGATTGATCACTTGCAACTGAACTTAGGAGAAGGGTCCCAACGACAGTTGCAGCATCCTCTCCTGAACTAACTAGGTAGAGCGGTAGTTATCTTGGCCGGCCAAAAGCTGTGTGCCACGAAGCTACTGTGACTAAGACCATCTAAGTATAATGTGTGAATATACTTCATCATGGTTGTTGCGACAGCCGAATCATGAGGAGAATGAACATAGTTAGCTAGTGCTGCGAAGTAGACTAGTTTATAGATGTATATTATGCGAGTTTGTGAACCCTAGTAAGAGAAGATCTATGATAATTGCTGAAACCTTAGAGAGCCATGATCCGTGGATAGTCCCCATTGCGCCCAATGCTTTACCTATTTAGTTTACACCGCTTTTAGTTAGTTTAGTTTAGCTTAGAAAACCACAAAAACAACCCCCCTTAATATTCGTCCTACTCTCATAGAATTCAATCTTGTGACTTTCCTCTCTCTGTGGGATCGATCCTTAAGTACTACACGCAGCTTGGTTTTTCACTTGCAGCCTTACCCTTGCGTCCTTTTTAGATAAAACCTGACACACATCAAGTGTTTGGCTCTGTTGCCGGGGAGAGATTTAGTTACAGTTGAATTCTTTCTAGTATAGGACCCCTATTAATTTTCTGTTTTGCATTTTTGTTTTTACTTTCATTGCCTTTGAAAATTTCTATTTCTTTCAACTATTTGTCTTGTAGTTTTGCAGTGCATGACTAGGAGTATCGACTCAGGGAGTGCACCACATCACCAAGACATTGGACAACTAGAAAGGGAGCTAAGAAGACTTCGAAGAGCACAAAACATGGCCGATGAAAGGAACCAACAAGCTCTGGCCCTTGAGGACCATGTCCAGCCACCTCACGCTAAGGATGGCAACCCCATCTTTGAACCTGCACCACTCGAAGCTGTAGAGAATCTTGACCCTCTGGTTGGTCAAGAACAAGCCCCACGTGATGCTAATCACGTTGGCGCAGGAGGAAATAATGGTATGAATGCTCAACAGGCCGACAATGCTCAGCAACAAGCTCGTGTTGATGTTAGACAAGCCTCTTACATACCCCCCCTTTGAGGAGAAGAACAATCGCTGATTATGATGCTCCAAATCAGTATCATCAAGACCACTCCGCTATCAACATTCCCCACCCACGGAGAAAAGACTTTGAGATTAAACCTCAAATTATTGCTTTGGTGAAGCAAAATCAATTCCATGGACTCTCTACCGAGCATCCAATGGATCATATCGACATCCTTGAAGAGATTTGTGGCACTACATACTCATTGGGAGTGCTCGAAGACTATTTAAAGTGTAAGCTTTTTCTGTTCTCTCTTGCAGGAAAAGCATACATATGGCTAAAGTCTTTACCGGCTGGATCAATTACTACTTGGAGAATATGTAAGACCTCTTTCCTCAACTAGTTCTACACAAAATCTCGGTCCAATTTGCTTAGAAACAAGCTGCAGAATTTTCAACATGGACCCGTTGAATCTTTCCATGAAGCATGGGAGCTCTTTAAGGATTATGATCGTGATTGTCCTCACCATGGCTTCACGGATGGAAATCTTATGATATTTTTCTACACAGGATTACATCCTAAGTACCAGCTCTCGCTAGACACGGCTAGCAATGGAGACTTTGCCACTAAAACAATCGACGAAGGAAGAGCTCTCATTGACAATCTCGCTGCAAGTTACAGCAATGGTTCTACCGACTTTGATAGGACTGTACGTCCTAATGACTCAGATTCTAAGCAAATAGTTGAGCTTAAGAACATGATGAGTCAACTTCTAAGGAGTAACCAACGCCCCATACAAGCTTGTGAGACCATTGGAGGCGCAGAAGTAGAAAACTTCTATGAGTTTGATCCAATTTCAAACATTCAAGAAGAAGAAATCAACTATGTTGGTGCTCAAGGATACTACCAAAACCGCGGTTACGGTAATAACTTTAACAACAATTTTAGAAACACTTCTAATCTCTCTTACAGGAACCCAAATGTGGAGAACCCTCAAGACCAGTTCTATCCGCCAAACTCTAAGCCGGTCAAAGGCAAGTTTCAAAACAGCAACTATGGTGGAAACAACTTTCAGCCCCAAGCTCCTTACAACAACAACAGGGCACCGATCCAAACCGGACCAGCCCAGGCGCCCCTCCCTCGAGAGAGCAAGCTTGAGATGATGATGCAGCTACTACTAGATTCACACCAAAAGCAGACTCAAGAAATCCACACCAAGATAGACGGAGTCTACAACAACTTGAACGGTAAGTTTTAAGATATACAAACCTTTGGTAAGAAGCTAGAAACTTAGGTCATTCAAACCGCGAAAGCCGTTGTAAGACCAACTGGAGTACTACCGGGAAAAACAGAAAACAATCCCAAGGGATATTGCAATGTGATCAGCACCGTGCCAATACTCACCTCTCAAGTCGCCAATGCCGACAAGACTATAGATATAGTGCCCCTCTTTGACCCAAATGAAGACGCGACCAGCAAGGCACATTTGGATAACAAGGAGAAGCCAAAACACTACCCACCAAGGAGGCCCACGAAAATTGAAGACCCAGGTAGTTTTGTCTTCCCTTGCACCATAACAGGCATTGAATTCCCTAACTCTCTTTGTGATTCTGGTTCTAATGTCAATGTGATGCCAAAAAAATTGTAGAGAAACTTGGTCTGAGAAATCAAGCCCCATCAAACGTCGACTTAGTCTCTGGAGACTCCTCACAAAAGACACCGGAAGGTATGGTTCACAACTTGCAACTAGTTGTATCAAACTGCATTCATTGTTCCTACATATTTCTATATCTTGGACATGGATGGGAGGAACGAAAAACCTCTAATCCTTGGGAGACCATTACTTGCTACTATTGGTGCCGTCATTGATCACTCTATGAAGAGAACCACGTTCACCAATGAAACAAGCACACTTTTTTTTGTTGCATAATTAATAATATTCCCATAAATATTATTAAACACTTAACATCTTACAAAACAGCAACAAACACAATAACACGGTTTACAGCTCAACACGAGCTAACCGTTCAAAACTAACAGCGAAAGCAACAAACACTCCCGAGTCCCCTCTTCGCCGTCTCGATTCCACGATCACACTTTATCTTTACCTGCATCGACAAAAGTGATGCATCAACATTTGGTAAACTAAACGCTGAGTGAGATTGATCCTCCAAACAACAGGCTATCCAAAACACCAAGCAATTTCAAACAACCAAACAACACGAAGAATTAATTAACACCTATTAAAACTTCTAGATCGATCGATCTAGTCAAGATCAATCGATCTCGCTATTCATGCAAAACCAGATCGATCGATCTCGCTGATCACGCATAACCAGATCGATCGATCTAGACCCAGATCGATCGATCCAAAGCTGATAGAAAACCAGTTAAACTGACAGCAATATCGAGATCGATCGATCGAAACCCAGATTGATCGATCTGGATACACACGACAACCTAGATCGATCGATATAGAACAGATAGATCGATCCAGTCCCAAGAATCCAACGAATTCACTCGGATCAAACACGAGTTTTCACCAAAAACTCTCAATCAAAGCTTATCAAAGCTCACAAACACTAAACCAAGGTTCCCTTAACCTCTACAACCTAACAACACTTCACGAAATCTATACCAAGATTTCACCAAAATTAAACAAGATGAGAACCAACTACCCAATCCCCCACACAAGCTCTAGGGATAACCTTTGGTCACAATTCACCTTAGATAGGACAGATCTAGCGGTAGAATGACTTCTCCGAGCTCAAGAAGACCTTCCTCACTTCCTTTAGCTCACGCCAAACTCTTTGCTCCAACCCTCCTTGAAACACGACTTTTTCGTGTCAAAGGGGTTTCAATTCCCTATATGCCTAAGCATGTTATTGCAGTATATAGGGTGTCAATCCAAATGGG
>VBRH01003739.1:0-13501 GCA_014578085.1 Cardamine resedifolia
AAAATTTTATAGATGTCTATTGGAATAGGTCATTAGATACAATAAACTCATAGCAACTTAATCTAGGCAGGAGACCAATAGGAATGACCATCAATCAATAACACAAATAAAAAAAGAGCTCACCTCGCAGAAAAACATAGCAGACAACACACGACAGAGAAGAAAGGCTCCATGGCTTTAGTAGTATGAGTAAACGAAACTGAAACTCGTAAACAGATTACTAAGTGTGTGCACAACCGCAAGCAGCAAGATGGCTGCTAGCTATCAAGATAAAAAAATATTAGAGTAAGTGGCATATTTTCAGAAAAAAAATTTATAAACGATTTAACAGCTTCCATTAAAAAAACACACACACATGGGCACTAGGTCTCTTGTACAAGTTAAGAGCCAACAGGATAGTAATAAGCACACTACCAACAACAAATTGAACCATAGTAAAAGTTATTGGAGCATGTAGACTAAAAATTTCAAAACCTTCAAAAATCAGAATAAATAAGAAAGTATTATTGGTTCTCTCAGAATCAAACACTAAAATTAGGCAATCAATAAGATATAATCAAAGTTATGAATTCTTCATCCTATACTTATCTCCATTCCTAATCAAAGCTAGTAAAATTTAGTTCAATCTATCAAAATTATATATAAACTTATAACAATTAGCCAAAACAACAATGAAAAATGACTCAATGCATGACTAATTTCCTCTCAGATTAACTAAGAAGGAGAATCCAAACAATAAATTCGGCAATTAGTAAAATACAATCAAATTTTTGAATTCTTTATCATATATTACTAATCACCGTTCCTAATCAAAGCTTAATCAAAACACGATTGAACACTCTAAAACAACGAAGAACCATCTTATTGTAGATGTTGAAGTAGATATTGAAAAGGTGCAAAAAAAACAAACAACAAGCCAAGTTCAAGTATCTACGTTAATTTTCCAGTTATATCCTTTCTCAGCGCTTTCAGGAATGATAGTTTTGAAATGGTTCGTGTCGAAGGAAGAAGAAGGAAGGCCAGACCAAGCAGGAAAAGGCGAATCATGACGATGAAGAGAAGCCCCATGAGTGATTCTACCAGTGATGGCGAGGCGAAGAGGCGGCGATTTTGCGACGCATCGAGGAGGTGCAGTGGTGAAGCAGTTCCGATTTTGAAGATGTAGGGTTTAGAGAAGAAGAGGATTGTGAATTTTTGATAAGAGATAATGCAATTTTTGTTTTAGTTTTTTTTTTTCAAATTAAAATATTAAATTACACCTTTTAATTAATTCTAAATGACATTTTTGTTAATATTAGGATTGAGTTAGGTTTAATTGTATTTTTACAAAAGATTAAAGTTAGTGTAGTTAGTTTTTTTTAGAGAATTAGTCTAGCAATTAATTCAAAGAGTAAGATTATTCTAGTGTATTAACAATTAAAACACTCAAGTGCATGCTTACGTGTTTCTTCGTTAATTTCACGGGGGCAATGATAGATCATAGTAAGGGACACCGGACATCTATCTTGATGTCGTATGTAACATTATGATATGGTCTACCATTTGTAGATTATGCAGACTGTTCTGTATTTTTTCTCTCTTCTTCTTTGTGGCAAGTTTTACCTTATCTTTTTCTTCCACTTCTTGTGGTTAGAAAAATGGAATACTTTATTGAGATTTAAAAAAAAAAAAATTTTGAATTGCCGTCAGTTATACGCTTTCTTGTAGTAGTAACGTGGTGGAAATCTTATTTGGTCTTTGTTTCCAGTATATTGTTTTAAATGAATAAGAAAGAAAAATGTGGCCGGAAACAGAGATGCTTGGAATCATTCGTCTGTTGGTTCACTGATCAACCCTATCTCTCTGCTCTGAAACCTAATTGTCCTTCTGCCATTAACTATCGATCGTCCCTTTTTCAGCTTTATATAAGTTAGTTAACATGGACCATAGTGCATGATCCTCGTGCCGAAAATGGATGTTTGAATCGATAAACATAGAGTCTAAACCAAGCACCAGATTGTGACGTGAGGAAAAAGCCAATATTCATTTATAGCTGTTAAATTTAGAGTTTTATTAAATGGGAGCTCGTTTTTTCTCTTTTTACTGTCATATACCCAGTTTTAACCGCTGGGAATTCCTATAAATAACCGATACAAAATGTGTTTGCTCTTCACAACTCAACTCAACTCAACTCACTCACACCCTAAAACACACACAAAAATATAATTCATAATGAAGAAGCCTTCAGGGGTCTCTTTTCTCATCACTTTCCTGTTGGCTGCAGCTGTCTGCATAGGCGAACCGGTGAAGGACAGCGCCGGGAATTATCTTGAACCGGGTAAACTCTATTTCATCCAGCCGGTTAAGACCGAGAGTAACAATGGAGGTGGTCTTGTCCCAGCCGCCATTAATATACTTCCCTTTTGTCCACTTGGCATCACCCAAACACTCCTTCCATACCAACCCGGCCTACCGGTTAGCATCTCATTACCACTTGGCATAAAAGAAGTTGTTACGACATCTACCGTTGTAGGTATCGAGTTCCACTCCAACATCTGGCCAGTCTGCAACGAGTTTTCCAAGTTTTGGAAAGTCGATGATTCCTCATCGGCTTCCGAGGAGCCCGCAATTCTCATAGGTGGTACATCGCGGGAACGAAATAGCCAGTTTAAGATTGAAGCCGGAACAGGAGAGAACACTTACAAGTTGACCAGCTTTGATGGGGAAAGAACCGTTGGAGCCATCCCAGGGGCTTGGTTAAAGGCACCACAACTAGTTCTAACCAATGATAATGCTAAGACCTTACTCGTCAAATTCAAAAAGGTTGATGATGCTACTACGGCTACAACTTCTACTTCTCGGGTTGAGAAGTTAGGTCTAAGGATGTTCCCATTCTACTAGTCAACTAATAAAAATCATGTAATATAAAGCTCTAAATCCATCCATGGCCAAAAATAATGGGTTGAGATAATCCCGCACTCATGTTCTTACCTTCCATAAATCAAATATAATTATGTTTTCTAAGCTCTATTATGAAACTGGCCGGGCTTATCAATGAGCTGCTCTAAAGAGTTACGTCTTTTAACTATTTGTTTTTTTATCTATTCACATATATAACTGGTTGTTTCAAATAGATCGCATTTTTTATTTTTACATTAAAATTAGTTCTGATCTCCTAAGTAAATAACCATGTTTTTGCTCTCTAGCCTTTGGCCCTTAATTTGTTAGCTCCCATTATCAGTTTTTTGGAGAGTGAGAGAGAATGAACGTCATTAATGGGCTTCTTCGCATACAAGATACGGTGATGAGTCTGATAACCATGGAAAATATGATAAGACTTTTTTGTTAAAATGTTAATTTGTTTCAGCCTCCAATTTGATTACAAAAAGAGTTTTTTGGGTTTAGTATAAACTTTTGTCTATTGATCATGAAATATTCAATCTAAATTTTTAATTTTTTCTATTTGATTTTTCATTTATTTAATGTTTGTTTAATATTATTAGGTGATAAAATCTACTGTACATTTTGATTTTTATTTTTTTTGTATTTTGACTCCGGTAAAAATAATTAATGGATCCGCTGCTGTGTTGTTGTGCTCTCTAATCTTAGGTTTATGGTCCTTGGTGAACTCCCAAAATTAAAATTTTGTAGAGAGAGAGAGAGAGATTGAACTTCACTAATTGGCTATTTCGCACATAAGATACTTCTTGTGTTGGAACCTTTCTTTTCAATCCGCCAATTCGATTACAAAGGAGTTGTGGTGTCGTTAATTACAGGCATCGTTGGTACCTATGTAAAAATCCCATTAAAAAAAAGTCAATCGTTACAGCCAAGTAAAGCACATCTTATGAGCTCCTTAAATTTAAACCGTTGGCTAAGGACTTCCTATCTTTTAAATTGGCTAATGGCACGGGTTGAAAAGTTACCTCTGTCTTCGCCGAGTTGTTTCGAGTAGTCTTTCGGAGCAAGTGGTGTCGAGTGGTTTTTGGCGGTTGTGACAGAGCTCTGCCATCTTGGATTGGTGTTCTCCTCTGTCCCTCCTACCGCTGACCACGGCCACTCTCGCCTCTCTTTTTTGGATTGGATTGGGTCAATGCTATCGGTTTGTTCTGATTTGGGTTTTTGCTTCGGCGTTTTTCACTTGGCGATTGATTGATAGCTTCTCTGTTGGTCAAATCTGCCTGAGGACAGCAGCAGATCTTTTAGGAGAGTTATTGTTGTGGCCCGTCTTGTGTTTGCGTTTCGTCGTGGCTCCTCCATTCAAGCTTCCCGTCAGCTCCCTGGATGTTGTTTTGGTGATGCTTTGGCCACCGGTGGTGGCTGCCTTTCCATCTCCAGTTTGTTAGCATCTTTGGGTTTCATGTCTTGATGTTTGCTTTTTCCCCTGATTTTGGTTGTGTCTTGCTTGTTGTTGGCTGTGAGATGTGGTTGCGACGCATTGAGTGTTGTTGTTGGTTGCGATTGCTTTGAGCTCTAGAGGAGCTAGTAAGACTGAGGGCATTTGGTGTGGTGTGTTTCGGCATTTCGCTCTGCACTAGCCGACTTCGGGGAATGAACTTGGTAGGGGAGCTCGCACCGTTTGCTGGTCTTAGTTTGTGAGGTTCCATTCTGAGCTAGCTGATCATGGAGTTGCTCGTCGTTGACAGTTTAGTCTCAGACCTCCAGTGAAAGGCTTATAGTCTTTTTGGTCTTGCCTCCTTCAGCTTTTACAAAGTGTTCTCGCTCTTCATCCTGAGCTTTGCAACTGGGAATAACTTCTAAAATCGTTTTCACTTCATCTAACTCCATTAGCCTAGTGCCCATGTTGTATGGATGGACTGAGTTCTTGTGTTTGAGTTTATGCTTTCATGTTTTTAGCTTTTTTGTCATGGGACCATTATTTTAGGTCTAAAATCCAAGATTGTAAACCTAAACAGTTTTCATTTTTAATGAAATATTTACAATTTAACAACAACAACAAAAAATTGGCGAATGGCAAGTCTTCTCATTCTGGTTTGACAATTGACACATGGACTCCGTTTGGGCAGCTCCTCATCATCGCCTATCTAGGTCCTGGAGATCCTCAGATCCTTGGACCCTTTCCCAACCAAAAACAAAACACGGCTTGTCCGGTTCTCCGGTTCTAAATGCCACAAAACACTCGAGTGGTTACTGGTATACGTGTTTCTTCGTGAATGTGGACAATGAAAGATCATAGTATAGGGGACACTGGACATGTATCTTGATGTCGTATGTAACATTATTATATATGATCTACCATTTGTGGATTATGCAGAGTGTTGTGCATTTTCCTCTTCTTCTTCTGTGTGGCATGTTTTACCTTGTCTTTTTTTTTGATAAAATTTCGGTTTTTTACTTATAATGAACTTTTACCTTGTCTTTTTCTTCCACTTCTTGTGGTTATACAAATGAAATACTATTTTTGAGATTTATTTATTTATTTTGAATTGCCGTGAGTCATACGTTTTCTTGTAGTAACGTGGTGAAAATCTTTTTTGGTTCTTGTTTCCAGCTAATTGTTTGAAATGAATAAGAAAGTAAAATGTGGCAAGAAACAGAGATGCAACTGGAATCATTCATCTGTTGGTTCACTCAACCCTATCTCTCTGCTTTGAAACCTTGTCTTTCTTCCAATAATTGATCGTCCTTTTTTTCAGCTTTATATGTTAGTTAACGTGGACCATTGTCAATGATCCTCGTGCTGGAAATCGATAACCATACGTTAAATATCATATGATCATGATTTCTTGTCTTCTTCCCATAAATTATTTGATCATGATTTTTATTTTATGTTAGTTAACATGGACATTGGTGCATGATCCGCGTGCTGGAAATCCGATTTTTGAATCCATAACTATAGAGTCTAAACCAAAGATAAGACTGGGACAAAACTCTCTGAATCTCTTTGATATAAATACTTTGTTTGAAAATATGACAATAATTATGATATAAACTTAACAACGAATACCTATTAAATAACATCTATCACAAATAACATATTTTTACTAGTAAACTCAACCCTAGTAATAACCATGGAAAATAGGATAAGATTGGGGGCTTGGGTGTAAAGTCATATTATAGCATATCCAATGAATTTTTTTATTGTGTCTCTCATCAATTAAAAAAAAATAATAATAATGAAATGAGAGATGATTTTAAAACTTTTTGTATAGACTCATTTGACATATGTATTAACATGACTAATTTTGAGGTTTTTTTTTACAATTTAAAATTAAAATAAACAACTAAATTATATTAAAAAATTAAAATAATATATATGAAATATTTAAAGAGTTTCTCCCCAATACACATACGCTTATGTACTTTTATTTGTTAAGTCATCGTTTATATATTTGACTAAAACCTATATCTTTATTTTGAATTTATGATTTTACAGTATTTATTTCGTAACAAAATACAAAATAATGATATTATACCCGATACACACATGAAATAGAAAACCCAAACATATGATTTTATAGTATTTATTCTGTGACAAAGTTACAAAAAGATATATTATATGATAACACCATATTTTGCATGATTGTAAGGTTTAGTTTCATAGATTTTTAATCTCACTTTGTATAGTTTTGAGAGTTTTTCATACATTTGAGTCTCATTTTGTTATAACTTGCATTTTAGAGTCATAGGTTGTTTTCTTGCATATTACATGTGTTTTGAGTCCTTTTTAGGTGATTGGGAAACTTGGAGCTCGGGAAAGGAGATCCGAGGNCACGAGAGTGGATTAGTCATAGTTATGAATTCCATGTTCTAGGATAATGAGTATTCGATCTAATGCATCTCTGTTTGATTCACTCTTATGATAGTATAACCCACGATCCAACGCTTTTTCTTGTTTTCCTTTTTGCATTTCTCTTGTTTTCATTTCTTTTATTTTGTAAAAACCAATTCTTTATTTGCTCTAGATTAGTTTGAATCTCGCATCTCTAGTGTGTAATCCTTAGTCCTTGTGGATTCGATCCTAAAGTGCTATGCACGATAGGTTTATTTGATAGCCTTAAGACGGTGTAAAAAACCTCTTTATCATTATACCTTACACCCAAATGCAATGAGAAACTCAAACATATGATTTTACAAAATAATGATAATAAATTATTTATTTCGTTAGAAGGTTATATAAATAAATATAATGAATATATTTCATAAACACATATTATTTTTTTAATTTGTTTTATTTTTAAAATTTAAATTTATTATTTCTGTTTAACTATAATAATACTTGGCACATTCTCATTAGCTAATCATAGAGGAGATGAATAAAGGGGTTCACCTATAGGAATGAACCCAAGAATTCTTCTATTTATTCAATTAAAAATAAATAAAAACAAGAAAAAGTAAAGAAAAAATGAAATGAGTCTCTCTCATTTGATCTGAGAGACTTTGAGAACACACCTTTGTCATATGTAATTGGTTTTGAGTTTTTTTTTTTAATTTAAAATTTAAATAAACAATTAAATTATATTAAAAATATGCACATGCTCTTATGTATTTTTATTTATTAAATCATCGTTTATATTTTTGTTTAAAAACTTTTGAAAAGAGTTGACCACTATTGCTAGGTCTCGACATAAAATCTGAATCGAATATCCAAACCAGAACCGATAAAAAAAAAAAAAAACTATTCTGTTTAAGGTCATATAAAAAATACCCGAACCGAGTTTGGGATGAGTTTAAGGTATTGGTTCAGTTTGGGTAATACCCGAGAACCGGTCGGGTATGTGAAGTACCCGAAACAAATTCCTGGTTTAATATTAGGAAAGTTGAAGCAAACACTTCCGAGTTGACCACATCTATACCGGAACCGTAGTCGTCAATAACCAGGGAGTTGGTTTAGTTTGTCAGAACTAGTTCTCACCAAGGATGCGTCCAAGACCTTACGCGTCAAGTTCCAAAAGGTTGATGATACGGCTACAACAACTACTTCTCGGGTTGAATAAGTTAGGTTTAACAGCGCCTCCATCGGAGGTTTTTAATAAGCTATCTCATCATTTAAAAATAATAAAATAAGGAAAAAATATGAAAAAAAGTGAGAAACGTATCTTGTTAGAGATACTTTGTGCACAGTGGAAAAAATGTTTCTCACACTTGTCACTTTTTTATTGGTAAATTTTTTTTAGTTAAAGTATTAGTCTCTTAACCAATAACGATGTTCTATGGCGATGGAATGAGAGTCGTCCACGGCCAAAAAAAAAAAAAATGAGGTCAAAATCATGTAATGTGTCGTGCGTTTATAAAAAAAATCATGTAATGTAAAAAGCGTGAGACTCGTCCATGGCCACCTGTGATAAATAAAAAACTATTCGTTTTGCGTTTTATTTACATACAAATGGATCACTAAAATTATAATTCTGATCTCCAGAGTAACAAACCATGTTTCTAATCTTAAGGCTTAATTATGGTAATTTGTGAATTCCCAAAATAAAACTGTAGAGAAATCGATATTATAATATATCACGGAAGACTTCGCTCTTGACCATATTCACTCGCCACTCTCGTTTGATCAAATTGTACAGTCTCTCTCTTAACCTTCATACTTAATTAAGCCTCTCTTTCACTAAGAGTTTCACATTGGAGCGCTAAGCCAAATCCAACACAAATTATTGAACTTCACTAAATGGCATCTTCGCATACAAGATATGTTGATGAGTCTGGCAGCCATAGACAATATAATAAGATTGAATTTTTTTATTGGAAGGTGTTTTAGGTTCAATCCTCCAAATCGATTACAAAACGAGTTTTTGTGTTATTAATTACATTCCTCGTTTATATTTATGTAGTCTTAAACAGAGTCAATCGTTACAGCCAAGTATTAAGTAAAGTGTGAAGTGTCAATCCTTGGCTGTAATTTGGAGGCTTCCACATCAAGGGTGAAGTGCAGATAATTAGGTTAGCCGTTCAAGGAATAGAGAGTGTAGATCTTGAACATCTCGAGATTCAGAGAATAGGGTATTTCTTTGTTGTGGGTTAAAAATCATAGATCATAGATTAAGAAGGATAGTTCTTAAACTGTGTAAAACTGTGAGAACATCTTGAGAGATTACTAATATAAAGTGAAACGTATTGTTCAGTGTTTCAACACATAAAATCTTGTGTGTTTACAGTCCATTGGTATATTCATAAAGCACATCATATGATCATTTAAATTATGGGAATTTTCATCATTTGTAAATTATGCAGAGGGTTTTGCATTTTCCTCTCTTCTTCAGTGAGACAAGTTTTACCATATCTTTTTCTTCCACTTCTTGTGGTTATAAAAATGGAATAGTACTATTTTGAGATTTTATTTATTTGTTTTGAATTGGTTCGTGTTTCCAGCTAATTGTTTGAAATGAATAAGAAAGGAAAATGTGGCAAGAAACAGAGATGCAATCGGAATCATTCATATGTTGGTTCACTCAACCCTACCTCTCTGCTTTGAAACCTTGACTTTCTGCCATTAATTGATCGTTTTTTGTTTTTAAAGTTAGTTAACATGGACCATATTGTGCTGGAAATCCGATGTTTGAATCCATAACCACAGATTCTAAACCAAAGATAAGGCTGTGAAGTGAGGGAAAAGCCAATTTTTATTTATAGCTAAAATTTTTAGAGTTTTATTACTTGAACAAAAATGGAAGTTATTTTTTTCAGCTTTATATGTTAGTTAAGATGGACCGTTGTGCATGATCCTCGTGCTGGAAATCCGATGTTTGAATCGATAAGCATAGAGTATAAACCAAGAATAAGACTGTGACAGGAGGGAAAAGCCAAAATTTAGAGTTTTATTACTTAAAACAAAAGTGGGAGTTGATTTTTTTTCCTCTCTTTTTACTGTAGTGCCTGGTTTTAACCGCAGAGAATTCGTATAAATACCGATACAGTCAGTGTTTACTCTCCACAACTCAACTCACTCAAACCCTAAAAAAAACACAAAACAATAATCACAATGAAGAAACCTTCAGTAGTGGTCTCTTTTCTAATCACTCTCCTGTTGGCTACAGCTGTCTGCACCCACGGAAAAGAATTCGTGACCGACAAGGACGGAAATCCAGTTGAAGTCGGTGGACTATACTTCATCCAGCCGGTTAGTACCGGAGGTGGTCTTGTCCCAGCCGCCACAAATATACTTCCCTTTTGTCCACTTGGCATCACCCAAACACTCCTTCCGTACCAACCAGGCCTACCGGTTAGCTTCGAATTTCCACACGGGATCATGGAAACCTACATTCCCCTAGCTTCCGCTGTAACCATCGAGTTCAAGTCCGACATCTGGCCGGTCTGCAACGAGTTTTCCAAGCTCTGGAAAGTCGATGATTCCTCATCTGCCATTATCATCGGTGGTAAGCCGGAGGACCAAAATAGCTGGTTTAAGATTGAGAAAGCTGGAGAAAACGCTGGAGAAAACACTTACAAGTTGTCCACCTTAGCCGGGACCGTTGGAACCATCCCAGGGGCTTGGCTAGGTGCACCACAACTAGTTGTTAACAATGTTAATGCTAAGACCTTACTCGTCAAATTCCACAAGGTTGATGATGCTACTACAGCTACTTCTTCTACCTCTCGTGTTGAGAAGTTACGTCTAAGGATGTTCCCCTTCTACTAGTCAACTAATCAAAATCATGTAATATCAAAATCATGGCCAAATATAGTATGGGCTGAGATCATACCCGCACGCATGTTCTTACTTTCCATAAATAAAATAAAGTTATCTACGTTTTCTAGCGCTTTCTTATGACATGAGCCCTAACAAGAAAAAGAATGATACAATTAACCAAACATGACATAAACTTAACAATGAATATCTGTTAAATAACATCTATCACAAATAACACATTTTTACTAGTAAACTTATTTTGTATCAAAAAAGAGATTACATTTTTTTTGTAAATCAATATATACCATAACAAGTCTAAACAATGATTTACAAAATACGTCTTTTATTAGAATTGTTCGTTTTTTTGTTTTATTATAACTATTAGTTTTGTGTATTTTCACATATAATTGTTTGTTACAAAATGGATTGCGTCTCTAATCTTAGGCTTATGGTCCTTAGTGAATCCCCAAAATAAAATAAAATTTGTTGAGAAAGAGAGATTGAACTTCATTAATTGGTTTCTTCGCACACAAGATACGGTGATAAGTTTGATGACCGTGGACGATATATAAGATTGGAACTTCTTTTGTAGGAAGCTTCCTTTTCAATCGTTTAATTCGATCACAAAAGAAAGTTGTTAATAGCTGTCATCGTTTATACTTATCTAGAAAAACTATATATATATATAAAAAAACAAAAATCAATCGTTACAGCCAAGTAAACCACATCTTATCATGAGCTCCTTAAATTTTTATCTCCCAGAAGCAGCTCGTTAAATTTAAACCCTTGGCTAAGGACTTGTTATCTTGTAAGTTGGGTAATGGCAAGTCTTGCTCATTCTGGTTTGGGCAGCTCCTCTCCTATCTAGGCCTAGGAGATCCTAAGATCTTTGAACTGCCAGTTGACGCCACCCTTGCCCAAGCAAGAACAAAACACGGGTTGTGCTTCTCCGGTTCTAGATGACGCCAACGGTTTGTGTTCGATATCGAAATCGATTTCGTTTAGCCGCCTTTTTTTTTTTTTTATGATGTAATTGTGCCACTTACTAAGTGGAATAAAATCAGAAATTATAACAAAGAATAAAAAGCACATCTTATATATGATTCAAATAAACATCTTCCAATTTAGGAATAAATTAAAGGGAGAAGTAATAGAATAATCTTAATAACTGATTTAATTGCTCATTTAACTTAGAAAAAATAAAGGTTAAGTGAGTTTTTAATAACAAAAATACTTTTAAAACCATTTGTTAGGAAAAACTTAATTACAAGACTGTCATTATCAATTAAAACCACATCAGCATTTTTTTCGTTTTTTGGGAAAAATAGTAAGTATTTACAACTTTGCCAGCGCAGAAACAAAAATCTGCAAAATAAATCTACAGCTCTATGTTGTGGCAGATTAGTTTATGAGGAAGATTTAATGTTCTGTCGAAGAGTTGTTTTGCAGATTTAGTTTTAACCAGAGATTTATTTATCTTAATGGTGGCAGAGTTTTAAATTAATCACAGAGTTACTAACCTCCGTAGATTTATTACCGAAAATCGCGATAGAGGCAGCAGATTATTTAGTGCACTTAAGATGTAAGAATTTATACGGTAGATTTTTATTTTGTCGCAGATATATTTTGGCAGACTTAATTTTTCTCTTTAGATTGTTTATTTAGTTGCTGTAAAATTTTGTTTTACCTACAAGTGGCCGTAGATTTGATTAAAAAAATTAATTGCTAGATTGACGTTGTAGTAATCGCATATTTGTTTCTTGTTACGGAAGAATATGTGTTTTTAGGAAAAACAAACATTAGTTATGACAGATTTTTAATTCGTTTTACGGCAGACATTTGTTCTTACTAGAATAATATTTTTAGTGTTCGTAGATATAATATGACAGATTTGTTACCTGCATGTTACCACAAATGTTATATCGCAGACTTATTTAAATGACATCGCAGAGTTGCTTATTATTTGACCTAATTAATGACGAATTTTTTTTAGAAACAACATACTTTTGGCGATTTTTAGGGTTCTAGCCTCCTCCTCTTTCTTCTTCTTCCATAATCATTCTTTCAGTTACACCTTCATCCCCAAGCTATTATCTTTTATGAATTTTCATCTTATCCTTTCTCTATTTATTTGTCAAACATTCTATCTCAATCACTTCTTGAGTTTCTCCACGAAATAAGAACAATATGGACCGTGTCATACTTGTTTCTGGGAAGTGGATCTTCTCAAATAATAGATGGTTGTTTGTTATTGATAGCAAAAGTGGTAGTCGAATTCTACAAGCAAACACAAAATTCATTAAGTAGATCAATGTTGTAAACTTTGTTTAGTAACACCTTTAAGCGAGATGTTAGACAACAAATGTATATAAAGAGTGGTATAAATGGAAGCTTGTTAACGAGCTCAAGTATTGTGCCGGAACAACAAGAAACTTCTTGGCCGAGTGAGTGACAAACACCAACTCCTCAAATAACTAGTCCTCTATCTATATATTGTACTTGTGTCTCCTAAATGCGCTTATTTGGTTTAGATTCTCAAAACTGGGATAACTCTTACTGTAAACAAAGATCGGATCATAAGCAAGATGTTTATTTGGTGACTTGGTCATTATCATTTTCAGGAATCCTAAGTAAGAGAGAGATGTAAGAGGCATATTCCTTGTTTGTGATGAAATTGATAATTTCGTGTAGATAGTAGTATCTTCTAAGTTTGACATTTATATGTCTCGTAGGTAGTAGGAAATATATTTTTGCTTCTGGTCCAGGAATCTCTCCTTCTCTTAAGAACTTCTTGCTCAATATTGCTTCTAGTGACGTTGTTCTCACCGTCATCATTGGTACTGTCATCGGTGTCTCCAACGTCAAGAGAACCTAAGACCCTATCTAATATATTATCTTTCTTACACCATTGTAATGTGTTCCCCATTT
>VBRH01003779.1:0-10083 GCA_014578085.1 Cardamine resedifolia
CGAACCCCTGTTTCTTATTCTCTTGGATTTATATGATATCTATTTTATTCATGTCTTTGATTTCAACTACTTTCTGGCGGAGGCATTGGACAGGCTGGAGGGTGAGTTCTTGGACTTATCACAGGGGAGCAGGTCCGTCCAGGAGTATGAGACCGAGTTCAATCGGTTCAAGCGGTATGCTGGCGGGGGTCTAAATGATGAGAGGACTCAGGTGCGCATGTTTTTACGGGGTATGCGGTTGGAGCTGAGGAACTACTACATTGTTCGCAGTTACTCCTCAGTAGCTGAGTTGGTTGAGCGGGCAGCCTTGAATTAGGTTGGCATGATGCAGGAGGCTAGATCGCAGGTTGTGGTTTTTGGGGTTCAAAAAAAGCTCCAGAGTTTTGCTCTGAGTAAGGGAGGCAAGTCCGGCGTGGAGCAGAGGCAGAAGAGGAAGTGGGAGGACACTTCCGTGACTGTCGATACCGGGTATCAATATTCAGGTGCAGCAGTTCAGAGCACCGGATTACAGACTGTACCAAGACTAATGCGCGGGTTTGCTACCATTGCAAGGAACCTGGGCATATCAAGACTGGTTGCCCAAAGCTGGTGTCGCAGGTACTAGGAATTAGTACACCACCACCGAAGCGGGTCGCAGGAGCGCCTCGATTTTACATTTTAGGCACAAGCAGCAGCAGACCGGTCACTGGTTAGTTCTTTTCCTTTGAGTTATTTTATTCTTTTAAGGGTTAAGAGTTCCTTTTGTGTGTTCATGTCTGGTGTCTTGATTCAATTGTTGCGTAAGGACCTTAAGCGTAGCTAGGGTAAAGTCTCATGTGCTGATCGACTCCGGAGCATCTCATAGTTTTGTTACACCAGGATGGTTGTCTGAGAGTGGGATCTAGGAGCTGTCTGGTGATCATTCGGGAGTCGTGAGAGTTGCTGGGGGTCGTTTGCTGAGAACTCAAGGGTGTGCTGATGGTGTTGACATTCTCATCATTAGGAAGTTGATGCCGGCTGACTTGATAGTGTGTCCGGTGGAGCTGTATGATGTTATTTTGGGCATCGACTTTCACGGGAAGTTTAATGCTCATCTCGACTGTTACAGAGGCTAGGTCGTGTTTGAGCATGCGGGAAAAAATCTGGGTTATCAGGGAGTGAGACCAGGTTCTGGAAGCATAGTAGTTTCAGCTACTCAGGCTGAGAGGTTGATCGAGCAGGGATGTGAAGCCTACCTGGCAACCATATCGATGTCGGGTAAGGTCGGAGAGTCAGCGGTTCATGACATTGCGCTTGTTCGAGGACGTTTTCCAGCCATTGAGAGGGTTAACGCCGTCGAGGTCTGATCCTTTTACTATTGAGTTGGAACTGGGGACTGCACCTCTGTCTAAGGCTCCGTATAGAATGGCTCATGCTGAGATGGCAAAATTAAAGAAGTAGTTGGAAGATCTGCTGGAAAAGGGGTCTATCAGGCCGAGTAGTTCACTGTGGGGAGCACCGGTTTTGTTTGTGAAGAAGAAGGACGGGAGTTTCCAGTTATGCATCGACTACCGAGGGCTTAATCGGGTTACGGTGAAGAACAAGTACCCTTTGTCGAGGATTGATGAGTTGCTGGATAAGTTTAGAGGGGCTACTTGGTTCTCCAAGATTGACTTGGCATCTAGATACCATCAGATATCCAAAAGATGACCTTTAGGACGATGTACGAACACTACGAGTTTGTGGTAATGCCGTACGGGTTGACCAATGCGCCAACTGCATTTATGAGGTTGATTAGGAGTATTTCAGGAGTATCTAGATGAGTTTGTCATTATCTTCATCGATGACATCCTGGTGTATTCCATGAGTCCCGAGGAGCATGCAGAGCATCTGAGGAGAGTTTTAGAGAAGTTGCGGAAGCAGCAATTGTTTGCTAAGCTGAGCAAGTGCAGTTTTTGGCATCGAGAGCTGAGTTTTCTGGGTCATGTTGTTTCAGAGAGCGGGGTTTCAGTTGATCCAGAAAAGATTCGTACGATTGAGGAGTGGATGAGACTGAGGAATGCGACGGGGATCCAAAACTTTCTTGGGTTGGCTGGTTACTACAAGTGGTTCGTCAAGGGTTTTGCCAGCATGACTCATTCCATGACTAAGCTAACAGGGAAAGACGTTCCTTTTGTGTGGTCGTTGTAGTGTGAGGAGAGCTTTATGAAGCTCAGGAGATGATGGTTAGCACACCTTTGTTGGCCTTTTGGTACGACCCTAGGAGGTCCTATGGATGAGGAACAAGGAACAGAAGCTCATAAAGAAACTAGGATGGAGCAAAAGACAAAGGATGTGCTAAAGGTCCCATTTGGAGCTATGACCCAGTCTCGGACAAAGGAGTTTCATCATGAAGTTAGAGTCTTGTTCCAACAAGTAAATAACCAAATGGATCACTTGAGCTATCAAGATGGTATCAAGACTTCATTGGTCGAGATAAACGCCCAAGACACTTAGCAAATGACCATGGGGACCGAACATACTCTTTTTCCCTTCTCCTCTGTTTTTCCCAAGTGGTTTTCCGGGAAAGGTTTTTAATGAGGTGTTTGGGCCTCATGTTCATCTATGTCACTTGCTGAGTTTGATCCACATCCAAGGCCCACCACAATACATCATTTCGTGGCCCATATCTCATTTCTATATATTTTCAAATTTGAATTGTTATCTTCTGTTTTGTAATTAGTCTTGCGCGAGTTTACGAGGCATGTCTCGTAACTCATCGCTTTTACTTCTTCTTCTTGCCCTCTTTGCCTTCTTCTCTTTATAACTTGGCCGATCTCCTTGTTTGTTCTTCATCTATCTTTTTAATCAAAATCTCTTTCAAAATTATAGATACTTGCTCCTAGTCTCATCAAATGGACTTTCTGCATCCCCTTGTGGCGACATTTGATCCATCAAACCTCTAGGTGCTCATTAATTGGATCTAGAACCATCCTATCATCCTCTTAACATCTCGGTGTCGGTTTTGGGTTGTGATTCCTCACTGGAATCGTATCAAGTGGTATCATAGCACCATCAAAGCTGTCCTCATGCAAGAGAAGAGACCTATCGCTTATTTCAGTGAGAAGTTAGGAGGAGCAACCTTGAACTATCCTACGTATGATAAGGAACTTTATGCGTTGGTACGAGCATTACAAACATGGTAACACTATTTATGGCCAAAGGAGTTCGTTATACATACCGATCATGAATCTCTCAAGCATTTAAAGGACAACAAAAGCTCAACAAAAGGCATGCGAGGTGGGTTAAGTTTATCGAGACATTTTCCTATGTCATCAAATACAAACAAGGTAAAGAAAATATAGTGGCCGATGCATTATCTAGGAGGTACATTCTACTCTCTACTCTTGAAACAAAGTTGTTAGGATTTGAACAGCTAAAAGACCTCTATCAAAATGATCTAGACTTCAAAAAGGCCTACAAACTGTGTGAGAAGAGTACTTAGAGTACTCCTGGGCGATTCTATCGAAGCAAAGTGTTTTTATATTATGAGAATCGCTTGTGTGTGTCTAACTGTTCTACTCGAGAGTTGTTTACTAGGGAAGCTCACAGAGGAGGATTAATGGGGCATTTTGGAAATGTTAAAACTCTCAAGATCATGCAAGATCACTTCTATTGGCCACACATGAAACGTGATGTCAAGAGAATTCGCAATAGGTGTGTCACTTACAATCAAGCTAAGTCTAAGGTTCAGCACTACGGTTTGTATAGCCCTTTACCCATCCCTTCTCATCCTTGGACTGGCATTTCTATGGATTTTGTGTTAGGACTACGTTTGAACAAGAATAGAAAGGATTCAATCTTTGTTGTGGTTGATAGGTTCTCTAAAATGGCACATTTCTTAGCATGTAATAAAACGGATGATGCATCTCATATAGCTGCCCTCTTCTTTAAGGATATTGTTTGATTGCATGGCATGCCAAAATCTATTGTTTCCGATAGGGATACCAAGTTCTTAAGTTATTTTTGGAAAACCTTGTGGTCTAAACTAGGAACCAAGTTGTTATTCTCCACTACATGTCATCCTCAAACTGACGGTCAAACTGAGGTTATTAATAGGAGTCTATCCACATTTTTGCGTGCATTAATTAAGAAGAACTTGAACTTATGGGAAGAATGTTTACCACATGTTGAGTTTCCATACAATCACTCGGTACATTCTGCCTCTAAGTTTTCACCTTTTGAGATTGTTTACGGCTTTAATCCTTTATAACCTATGGATCTAATCTCTTTATCTTTGAGTGAAAGAACAAGCTTAGACGAAAAGAAAAAGGCATAACTCGTTAAAAAGATTCATAAGGCAGCCAAAGATAACATAGAAAAGAAGACGGAACAATATATGAAGAAAGCCAACAAAGGAAGGCTAGAACTTATCTTAGAAGTTGGAGATCTTGTGTGGATACATCTTCGAAATGAGCGGTTTCCTGAGGAAAGAAAGTCCAAACTCATGCCAAGGATTGATGGACCATTTCAGATCATCAAAAAGATCAGCAACAATGCCTACGAACTTGATCTTCAAGGTAAGTACACAATTAGTTCCTTATTCAATGTTTCTGATTTAGTTCCTTTCCTTTTGTGGTAGATCAAACAGATTTGAGGACAAATCCTTTTCAACTGGTGGAGGATGATACAACCCTAGGAGGTCCTAAGCCTCAGGAACAAGGAACGGAAGCTCATAAAGAAACTAGGATGGAGAAAAGACAAAGGATGTGCTAGAGGTCCCATTTGGAGCTATGACCCGGTCTCGGACAAATGAGTTTCATCAAGAAGTTAGAGTCTTGTTCCAACAAGTAAAGAACCAAATGGATCACTTGAGCTATCAAGATGGTATAAAGATTTCATTAGTCGAGATACACGCCCAAGACACTTAGCAAATGACCATGGGGAACGAATATACTCTTTTTCTCTTCTCCTCAGTTTTTTCCCAAGTGGTTTTCTGGAAAAGGTTTTTAATGAGGTGTTTGGGCCTCATGTTCATCTATGTCATTTGCTGAGTTTGATCCACCTCCAAGGCCCGACACAAAACATCATTTCGTGGCCCATATCTAATTTCTATCTATTTTTAAATTTGAATTGTTATCTTGTGTTTTGTACTTAGTCTTGCGCGAGTTTACGAGACATGTCTCATAACTCGTCGTTTTTACTTCTTCTTCTTGCCTTCTTCGCCTTCTTCTCTTTATAACTCGGCCGATCTCCATGTTTGTTCTTCATCTATCTTTTTAATCATTATCTCTTTCGAAATTATAGATCATTGCCTCTCGTTTTCGTGTGATTTGAATTCGACGCTCTTAGTCTCATCAAGTGGACTTTTCGCATCCTCTTGTGGCGATATTCGATCCATGAAACCTCTAGGTGCTTGTTAATCGGGTCTAAAACCATCCTATCTTCCTCTTAACATCTCGGTGTCGGTTTTGGGTTGTGATTCCTCACCGGAATCGTATCACCTTGCCAGAGCTAGATGAGTCGTATGTTGTGTACATCGATGCATCCAAGCTGGGACTCGGTGATCACTTATGCTTCACGGCAGTTGAGAAAGCATGAGTGCAATTACCTTACTCACGATTTGGAGATGGCAGTCGTGGTGTTTGCACTAAAGATTTGGAGATCATACTCGTATGGCGAGAAGGTTCAGATGTTTACGGACCAAAAAAGTCTAAAATACATCTTTCCTCAGCCCGAGCTGAATCTGAGGCAGAGACACTGAATTGAGTTGATCGCATATTACGATCTGGAGATAGCTTACCGTCCTAGAAAAGCTAATCTCGTTGTCGATGCGTTGAGCAGGAAGCGGGTTATTTCCAACACCGAGAGGGATGCTGAGATCCTAGTTGGCATGGTAAGTGCCTTGCGGTTCTGTGTTGTGTCTAAGGAGTTAGAGCCGCTGGGATTGGAAGTGACTAATCAGGCCAATATTCCGAGTAGAGTGGGGGATTCACTGGAGTTGGATCTGAAGTTGGTTAAGGCTTCCAGAGCAGAGAAGTCTGAGTATGAAGTTTCCAGCAATGGGACCATATTGCTAAATGGCAGAGTGTGTGTACCGACGGATGACGTGTGCTGAGGCGAGAAATTCTTAGGGAAACACACCAAAGTAGATTCTTGATTTATACCGGGGGTTGTAGTTTATTTATTTTATTGCTGATATTGTTTTTTATTGGAATATTATTTAAAAAATGGGTTGGGTTTTTACAATTACCATGACCTCAAGCAGTATTATCAGTGGGTAGGGATGAAGAAGGATGTTGCCAGCTGGGTTGCAGGTTGTGATACTTGCCAGTTGGTGAAGGCTGAGCTTCATGTTTCGAGTGAATTGTTGAGGAGTTTACCGATTCCAGAGTGGAAGTGGGATATGATCACCATGGATTTTGTGGTTGGTCTGCCGGTTTCGCGGAATAAGGATGCTATATGGGTGATAACTCCATATTTTACCTGTTTTAAAGCATGTATTTAGGTCCATTTTAGTTTCAATTCATCCCTTGTTCATACCATTTAGAATCGTTTTTGGTCCATATTGCATACTTAGGAGTTTTTGCATTAGCATTGCATACATATTGCATTTTGGAGTTATTTNCTAATACTTTCTGTTTTGCATTTTATTTCATTCTTTTTAGGTTGTTAGGACAAAAATCACCCATTCATACTTGGCTTGAATTAAGAGAATTTGATTGCATCCTGATTGTTTATGCCACACCCATTTGGATTGACACCCTATATACTGCAATGACATGCTTAGGCATATAGGGAATTGAAACCCCTGCCCTTTAACACGAAAAATTGCTGTTTCAATGGGTCATTGTTGATAGGTTGACCAAGTCGGCACATTTTATGGCAATCAGAAAGACCGATGGAGCTGAGGTCTTGGCTACAAGATATGTCAGTGAGATTGGGAAGCTGCATAGGGTACCGGTGAGCATAGTGTCGGATCGTGATCCTAAGTTCTCATCGCTGTTTTGGAGGGCTTTTCAGAAGGAGATATGCACTAAGGTACACATGAGCACATCTTATCATCCATATGCAGATGGGCAGTCCGAGCGCACTATTCAGACCTTGGAGGATTTGTTGAGGATGTGTGTATTGGACTTGAGTGACCATTGGTTTGATTACTTGAGCTTAGCATAGTTCGCATACAACAATTGCTACTAGGCTAGTATCGGTATGGAGTCATTTGAGGCTCTCTATGGTAGACAATGCATGACACTGCTGTATTGGACTCAAGTGGGGGAGAGGAGTTTGCTGGGAGCTGATTTTATGCCATAGACAACGGAGAAGATCCGTGTGGTCAAGCTGAATATGAAAGAAGCACAAGACATGCAGAAAAGCTACACTGATAAGCGTAGAAAGAAGTTAGAGTTTGCAGTTGGGGATATGGTGTATCTGAAGTTGGCCATGTTAAGAGGTCTGAACATGTTTATTTCTGAGGCTAAGCTGAGTCCTCGGTATATGGGGACCATTAGAGTATTGGAGCGTGCCGGGCTGGTTGCTTATAGGTTGGAGTTGCCAGATGTGATGCAGACATTTCATAAAGTATTTCACGTGTCGATGCTGAAGAAATATTTGCCTAAGGATGATCAAGAGATGGTTGAGATTCCATATGATCTCCTGCCAAGTATTGTTGTAAAGGCGAGACCTCTGGAGGTGTTGGATCGCAGAGTCGGAATGATTTGGAGGAAGAAAGTTCAAGAGATGAAAGTCTTGTGGGACTGTAATGGGGCTAAGGAGGAAACTTTGGAACCTGAAGCTAAGATGAAGTCCCAGTTGTTGTTGTTAGCTGTGTTGGTGTTTTTATTCTTGTTGTTTAAGCCGTTGTACTCGTTTTATTGTTGGTGTTTCTAAACGAAGTACCTTTTCATTATTATTCAATAATAAAACGGAGTTTTTATTGAATATGGTGTGCACACTATCATTTTTATACTTGGTTCGGCTGTGCAGTTCATGCCGTGTTGATCCTAATACTTGGTTTAGCTGATTAGGACATTGTCCTAATGCTGTGTGATGGGCTGTTGAATCGCATTGCTATGTGATGTTTACCGGTCGCGTTTCTGTGTGATTCTTGATGCTGTTTCGGTAAGCCAGGATCTTGCTGGATGATAAGCTCAAATTAATCCCTAGAGCTACTCTCCAAATTAAGAGATCGATGTAGTACTTAGGGGTCGAATCAAAAATGACTCTAGAACCTCACGATAGATTTTTTCGTTTCGAATTTAGCTAAACAAAGTATGAAGTAAATTAAATAACAATGCAAATAAATATTAAAAATTAGGTTTGTGTAAACAAGTAGGGAAAGCGCCAGGTCCAAGGAATTTCTCAGAAAATCAAGTAATAAATATTAATTAATTAATTAGGATCTAATTTACGAACCAGTTACAGAACTCAAATCACGGAGATAAAATAACCAACTTTCGTTGCGAGAATTTACTATGTCTAAAACCTAACAAGCATTAACAATAGGTTTGATTTGTTCACAAATTATCTAATCTAAATTTATTTGCAATTATCTAATTTGCTCACCCTAGATTCTGTCAGATTATAAATCACACTGTCGTGCCAATTTGACAACCTATGATCTAGATTCTAGATGATCAATCCAGAACTAGCCTTCAGAACAACCTAGGTGAAGAACTATCAAGTTTGAATCCTAACTAATCAATCAGTCAATATATCATTCCATGAAAACCCTAATGAGAATTCCCCAAACCTAACAAGAGATCTACTCACACATATCAATTGAAACGAAAAACATAAATAGAATATAAATCATATGAAATAGAATAGAGAAATAGTTACAGGGGTTCGAAATCTTCCCTCAAAGTAGTACAAAGTAAGATGAGCCCTAAATCTCCTAAAATCTCCTAAGTCATGTCGCCCAAGTCAAAGATCAGAGATATCCCTAACAGAGCTTTAAAACCCTAATTATATAGTCTAAACATGAGATGGAATCTTTTGTAAATAAATGGGACTTCCAGAAAAAACTGCAAAATTTCCGATAATAATAAATTTCCGTGCTCAGGTGTAGAAGTCGTGTTGTGTCGACCGACGAAAGATGTTGTGTCGCTCGACGCAAATGCAGTTGAAAAACACCAGCTTCGACTTCTCAGCCACAATGCTCCTAAAATTGCTCCATAATATCCAAATGATCCCCAAATGTGTGTCAACCTGTATAAGACTCTAAAAGAACACTAAAGACACATAAAAGACTCAATTATGTACATATTTAATGGCTTCAAACCCATACAATCCATGATATATCAATTCCCCTAGACTTAGCTTTTGCTTGCTATCAAGCAAACAAAAAACTAAACAAGAGAAAGAAGTTTGAAAACACAGAAACTCCTTTCATCATAAGAACACCACACTCACATTCACCATAGTAAAGCCACTAGAAATTCTTACCTAACAGGATCCGGACCACCATGTACTTCACCGTAGACATTCCCAGCTTTCCAGATTCAACCCACAATTTCATAACATAGTCAATAAGCACTTCATCGCTGGGTCTCATCTTTGATCTCAATGCCAAGAACCTTCTAGACACATTCCCATACAATACCATGACATATCAACCATACAATACTTTGTACTCTTTCTCTCCCCGGACTTATTATTTTCTTATTCTTTATATATATATATATATATATGTGTGTAGGCGAATAATGGTATCATGGGAAATTTTCCTAACCTCGCTTCCAACCTTCGTGTTATCATCTCTTTCAACCTCACTGGAAATTTTCCTACCCATTTACTCAAAAGAAAATCATCTCATCTTTCTACTTTTCATTTCAGTTTTTTTATAGAATAAAGGAGAGGAGTACCGTTTCTTTAACACAAGTTGACTTTTGTCAAGTATGAATGAGGAGTCAAGCCCTATGAACATCAGTCACATCGATGAGGTAAGAGGAAAAATCAGAAATTAGCTCAGGCTTTAGTGGATTTCTGCTGGAAATATGGGTGTCTCAAGTCAACTGGCCAGCCTTTGGTTTTTCCATTAGTCTTGGATGCCAATCAAATTCTGATACGATACGAGATCCTTTTTGGGGTCACTTGATACGAAGTTGTGACGAATCTCGTATGTCTTTTCCTAGGAACACACAC
>VBRH01003939.1:0-11217 GCA_014578085.1 Cardamine resedifolia
AAAAAAAAGAAGAAATACCCTTACCGTGGTGAAGAGACCTTGTTTCTCCCGCACGACACAGCCACCACCGAACTCCTCACTCTTGATCCTCCTCTTGCTCTCTTCCCATCGTTGGCTCGCGAACTCAGATGAAGATGACAAATCAGCCTTCTGTGAGAGAGAGAGAGGCGAGATCGCGAGAGAAAAAAAAGAGAGAAAAGTTTAGGGTTTTTCACCCATTCTTCAAAATTTTAACAAGGCCCCTCCACTTCTGCAGTTTAAACTTTGGCCCCACAACTCCTTAATTGATCAATTAAACCCGCCAGCAAAATCTAATTTTATCAAAACGGCCTTTTTACTTTTAAATTCTCCAGTTAACCCCCAATAAAAGAAATGCGGATGTTATAATAAATATACCTTAAAATTAATTACAACTTGACTTTATATATTTTAATTTTATTATCATAGGATTTCAGACGGAACCCAAAACTAATTTCTATACCATCGATTCGAAAGTAATCATCATATAATATAGCTCTAAACACTAGATTATACCATACTATTAAAATTTTATATTTTGGGTTAGAAGGCAATGGAGAGTGATATAAACCTTGATCATAGCCAAAATCCAGATCCGCCGACCTCGAGTATTAATGGCCGAGGAGGGTGGAGAAGGGATGGGTTCGAGCTAGGTATGTTGTCTTGGATAATTTTACCATATCCTTTTTTTTGTATGAATGTAAAATTTATTCAAACAAAAACTTTTGTTAAATTATATGCTTCCTTGTTTGAAGTGAGCTTTGGAATAGAAAAAGAACACCATAATTGCTAATCAAGATTTTGATGAGCCAAACCAGACGATGAGGCCGTCCTATAGCTTTGACAAGTCGAGAGATTGGATGGAATAGATCCTATTACGAACCATACGATCGATGAAAGTAATGAGGTGACCAGATGAGTGTGGGATTTCACCATGTCGACGTTGATTCCTTGCCACATTTTGTGCACCGTTGCTTAAAACATGTAACACATAATAAAAATGGTTTTCTTGTTGAAATTTGAGCCTGAAAGAAGCGAGAGAATCTCAGTAAAGGTAGTAGTGTAGCGTTGTTGGAGCAGTTTTTGTGTCAACTCCTCCCATATCTGAGAAGAGAAGCTGCATTCAAAAAACAAATGATCACGAGATTCCGTCGAGTGTTGGCAAAAAAAATACAGGAAGCAATGACTCCTCGATTCCAAGATAGCATTCAATCTCCCGTTGATAATCTATTGTGTAGCCAGCCACAAAAGAAATGAGTACTTCGGGGTAGTGCCCGAGAACCAAACTCCCTTGTGTCATTCTATTACTTGCGCTTCACGGCGAATCTGGCCTTGACTATTCAAATCTGGGCCCTGACTAAAGAAAAGCCGAACATATCTTCTCAATCTCCTTTATACACGCGCTAGAAAGACAGAACGCAGAAATCCAAAAATTTGTGAGACTAGATATCACTGAGCTTAGTAATTGAAGTCTACTTGCATAGTAATTTTACCATATCCTATTCTGTCCTATACAAACCCTTGCAGAAAAAATTCTGATTAGAAAACAAAACCCTTAAGGTTTCAGCGTTTCTCGCAGGTACTCAAAATTGATGTATCATTCATTTTTTGTCTTTTATCTTTAACTAGAAGAGGATCTCGCGAATATAGGTTTAGATTTATATTTTACTTAAAAGTTAAAACATGTTAGTCAGATATATAAATTATGTGATGTGATACATCAATTTTGTTTCAAAATAGTTGGTTTGTATTTTTATTCTACTTTGATTTCCTGTTAGTTGAGTCGGTTGATAGTTTTTACAATAAGAATGAGTTATAACAATTAGAGCTGTCAAGCGGGCCAGAGATCCGCGGGCATGGCCCGATAAATACCTCTGCGGGGCGGGCTTGGACACTATAATATTTGTCCATGAAACAGTGGGCATCACGGGCATGGCCAGGCGGGTGTGCAGGTTGTGCGGGTTGAACCACTACGGATTTGCGGGCTTGCGGGTGTCCGCGTTTGAAGTTGATGTTTGGTATAGAGGCTTTGCCTCAGCCTGAACATTCTGTCTGCAATAGAGGCTTTGCTTCAACCTAATCCTCCTTTGAAAACCTACGGAATGGAATCACAATAATTGAGTTATTGTGTTTCACGGAAACTTAAGAGCCATAAGATTTCAGAGACGATACATAGATCAATCATCCAATACGATTACTTATTCATCATCAATCACCATTCATCCATCAAAGAGTCACACAAAATCAGTCAATAGATCACAGATAAGAGACACGTTGAAGAAAATTAATCATGGTAAGTTAGTAAGTTTCTAAGTTAGTGTTTGTTTTAGAAAATCAGTCATTGTCACGTGAGTATTCAATACTTTAGTTGACCATTGAAATATCATTCATCCATAAAATTGTGTTTGTTTTGTTTTAGGATTCATCTCAAAATAATCCACCATGATCTTCTCAACTCCAAGTTTAAAAGCCAAAATAACTATACCTTCTGAGCAAAAGCATTTTCTGTTAGACTAACGTCTTGATTCCAAGGTAAGCATGAGTATTGGCATTGCCTAAAGCTTACAAGACCTGCACATTAGATGTCATGAGGATGAAGGCATGAAGCAAATACAGCAAAACATCTTACAAAGACGAAAAGAAAAGTTGCAGAATTAGAGTTAAATAGAATTATCCTAGATGTTACTACTTACTAGAAGGATCTTTGGTAACAGAGATGTGCAGAATGGATGAGGCATACATATAAGAGAGTCACAACTAGCTGCATATCCATAAACTGGTTTATATTAGAAGAAGAACAAAGATCTAAACAATAAAGAGACAGTCGTTCTAAAGACTATAGACAATGGCCAATGATCATCTCTAAATAAAGACACTGGAAACTCACATTGCCCTTCTCATAGTCTCCTCCCTGAATCATAAAACATTTGTTGACACGATGAAATGTTGAACCCATACAGCTAAATCTAATAATTATACTTCACTTTGTATGCTCTATACCAAAGATCATTTCCCTTCACATTTTAAATTGAAAACAAATCAGACACAAAGACAAGATGAAAGATGAAAACTTCAATAAGATGAGATTTAAGACAAAAAGAAAAGACATACCATAGTGTATTTGGGAGATCCGAGAGAGACAACAATACGAAGAGGGTTAAAGCTTGAGCCATTATCTTTGCTACTGAATGTTGAATTGTTGATGCCATTGTCTCTCTCTCTCTCGGCTTGAGCTTCTTCCTCTTTTTTTTTCTTTCTGTTTGTTGTTCTTCTTCTCTTCTTCTTCTTCTTCTTCTCTGATAAGACAAATGCAGAATTAGAGTTAAAAGCTATTCGGCTAGAAAAAACAAAAATTACAGAGAAGCGGGAGATGAGCAAATACTAAAGGCCTGATGATGCAACTGGGATTTCCTATGAACTACGACTGCTTTTCCATGGAAGTTATGAATGAAATTTCTCAAAATCTTTCTCTCCAATCTTTTGAAACAACCTCACATCAACTTCAAATTAGAGATCGATCCCAATTTGTCAACAAATCAACACAATCTAACAATGAATCCAAGAAATTAGATCAATTTTCAATCTTGTGAATTCAATCTATCCATCGATCAAGAATCCAAAGCTACAATCAAATAATTTCAATCAAACAAGAACAAGAATCAAGAAGAACATACCAAACAGAAGAATCAAGAAGAAAAAAAGTGAAGAACTTTCAATAGAAAAAGAATAAAAACTAACTGAATCAAAGAAGAAACCGAACAAGAACTCGACGCCCGCGGGCCGACCTGTCTACCTGCTGGTTTCAGTGGGGCGGGTATCGACAGGGATTTCGGTGACCGCGGTCCTTGGCAGGCGGACCCACGGCGGACGGAGGAAGAGGCGGTCATTGGCGGGCACGCCCAGGCGGTCGCGGGCGGCACCGTTTGACAGGTCTACTGGTACACCAGTGACTTGGTGACCCGAAAGGTAGTCTGGTTCAATATCCGAATCGGATATAAAAGCATTGGAATAAACCTGATTTAAGACCCATAACAGAAAAATCCAAAATTTGGCTGAAACCAAGAGAAAAAAATGATGGGTGAAAGAAACACGGATTACAAAGATAAGAATTTAGATGGTACGAATCTTAAAAAAAAAAACTATGGGTACCTTAAACCTGTAAGGAAATTTCCATAGGGTAATTTGTAAAATTGGGTCCGCCCAAATTAAATTTGTGAGATTTTAGAGAAAATAGTTGGGTTTTGGGTTTGAAATATTAAGATTTAGGATACCCTTTAGGTTTTTACCCATTCTTAAAATCTTAGTTAGAGCCATGTAAGACATGTATCCTGGATAAGTCCCAGTTCTTCCACTCCAGATATATATAATGAACTTATATGAAAAATTAAATTTGATTTTCCCATAAAAGATAAATATAACTGTTGGGCTTTTTCAAGCTCAAGTCAATTCCATATTAATATGATATTGTCCGCTTTGGACCAACTAGCCAAATCAACACGAATTTATTTTTAGCCTCCTTCCCAAAACGCCTCATACTAATTGGTGATTGGCTAACTTATATATTAGAAAGTTATTTTCTAATCTTCCGTTGTGAGATGTTGGTTTATATCCCAACAATATCCCCTTCCCCTCAAACCAAGAACCACGAATCGTAGCCTTCCATTCAGCGAAACCTTGATACCCATGTACCGACACCCCTTAATCGCGAGGTCATATTGAGGGCTCTTTCTACAACAAACATGCAAGACCACGTGATACGAGGTTGGATACGATTCTCGTATGTCTCTCCCAAAGAAATGCCCACTCTTGTTGGTATCGAAATGGATAGATCCTTGAGTGAACAAGGAGGGGGAATGAATGGCTACGTCGAGGCTATGAAAGGCGCTCGGTAAACCAGATTTCGATCCGAAGCCTGACCACCTAAGGAACGAAGATGATCCGTTGGCTAACCACCAAGGAATCGGCGAGAACTCACGGCTAACCACCAAGAGAACACGGAAAGATCAAGAGGCTAACCACCTAGTGATCNGACGAACAGTTCGGAGTGTCTTCGTAAGGTTTTGCCGAACAGCGAACTTCACTAAGTAATTTCCGAATAGCTCCAGCAAGTTCCCGTGTCTTAGATCGCGTAACAGGACCTTCGAGCTCGATCAATGCTTCCTCGAGGACGTCTTCCTTAGCTCGACTATCCATGATCGTATCACCACGCCACTTCTTAGGTCCAATTTTCTGAATCTCGTCCTGTTACCATTTGTTGGGCTTTTGCAAGCCCAATTCAACTTCCTATTAGTATGATATTGTCCGTTTTAGGCCAACTTGTCAAGCCTGCACGAATTTATTTTTGGTCTATTTCACAAAATGCCTCATACTAATTGAAAATTTACTTAACTTATATCAGTGTTCTAAAATGCGCTAGGCACTCGCTAGGCGGTGGATCAACGTCTAGCGCCTAACCGTATACGCAGATGCCTAGACGGATTAAATTTTAAAATAAATAAATATATATATATATATAATTTTATAATTATGTAAATTTGAATAAATATACCGTGTTTAACTATTATTTTCAGATGAATAAAATTCTCTAAACATAAAAAATAAATATAAATATTATTTAAAATAAAAAACTGTTGCACAAAAATATATAATTATACTATTTTTATGAAAAAAATAAAAATTTCCGCCTAGAATCCGCTAGGCATCAGTGTAGACCGCGTAATCGGACGCCAGGACGCTTTTAGGCATCCAAATTATTTAAAACTGCATAAATCACCATATAACATTAAAACCTAGGCGCCGCCTATGCCGCATTTTAGAACATTGACTTATATATTAGACAATTATTTACTAATCTTTCGATATGATGTGGTTGTTGGTTTATACCCAACAATAGCCTTAATTAGTAATATTGTATTCTGAAAAACTTGCAAATTTTTTTTTTTTTAAAAATATTGACTAGATATATTCGTTAATTAATGTTGTTGAGATATGATATCTTGCCTTGTATATATTTAGAGTAAAAAATCTATTTCCTTGTGTTTAGCCAATTAATGTACAGTAGAACCTCTATAAATTAATACTCTATAAATTAATAACTACTCTAAATTAATAAAAAAATTTGGTCCCAAGTTGGGCCAATGTAATATTTAACATAATTCGATAAAATAATAAGATAATAATTTTTTGAAAATCCTTTGTAATTATATGGTCCCATCAATATTACAAATTAATAATTATATAAAACTATAAATATAACTAAGATAATTTTGTGAAATATGACTCTAGTATTATTTTTTTATTCAAAAAATTTCATTTTTGTGTAACTCATCTATAATTTTTCATACTACATCAAAAACATATGGTATTATCTTCTCAAATTACATCAAAATATTATTAAAAATTGGATATACAATAATTGTTTCCTAACATGTAACTGCCGCTAAAAATTATCAAAATATTATTTTCAATTTCTTACTTTAATATGAATTGTATTTTGAAATTATGTAAATCTCTCTATAAATTAATAATTATTATTTTATCGATAAAATAATACTCTCTTTAAATTAATAAAATTTTCTGGTCCCAACATTATTAATTTGTAGAGATTTTACTGGATGTACGTTTTCATAAAGTAAGCAAAACAATAAACCATTCAATTTTTTATATGGTATCATTTGACCACAATTATAAACACCTCAAACCCAAGTAACCCTCTTGTCATAGTGTATATATCAAAATGACAAAATTGTTCCTCCTTGAAACTACATTACATGAAATATACAGATAAAGTCACTTCTAAAAGGTTATATATGATCTAACCAAATACATTGAAGAATCTGCATACCAGAACTAGAGAAGACAAACTACAGGCTGTTCACAATCCTTTGGAATGCCAATATTGTCTTCAACTACAGGCTGTTCACAATCAAATTGTTTTTTCTGATATTTTGACAACCCCGAAGTTCTTCGACCTCTCCAACGTTGATCCGCGTAAGAGGAGTTCGCTAAGAATTCTTTCATTCTTTAATTCCATTTAAAATCTGTTTTCATCTTGTTTATAAAAAAAACTCTTATATGTTGATTAATAAATTTGATATTTCAAAAAAGAAAAAAATCATACTGTCTTTAATCAAATAAGAAAGAAAGAAATGCCAATATTGTCATATAGATAATGTCGTAATCGGTGCTAATGAGACTCTTTTTTGGCCACTTACCAAAAGTGCAACAATATCCATTGAAGCACGGCAACCTACGTGAGGACACATTAATTTATTTAGCTTTGGTTTCCACTACAATACTTGCTTTTATTTACATTAATTTTATATGTTGGAAAAATAATTTATGTATTGATATAAGTTTTCCGTACTAATAAATTTTAGTATTAAACGACCGCAATATGAAATACATTTTTTCTTTTCCAACTAACGCACTTCAGTATTACATATTGGTTTAAAACTTTTTTGATTAATTTTAGGTATATTGATAACACAGAGGTCATCTATTGCGTCAAAATTATATTATATTCTATCACAAACGAATAATTTTATCGACGACTCCCGACAGAAAATTGTCACAATTCTATCCGCACCACAAAATTTTAAAAGAGATCCTTCTACATACACCATATCATGGACACCTTTACTTTTAATTTGCGGAAATTTGCATTCCCTAAAACTCGAACTCTATATCAATGAACGTAATAAGTAAGCTAACTCTTTTTCTCCGTTTTAGTAAGCAAAATTAGCTAAAGACTTAAAGAAACAGAGAAAGACGTGTGAGGAAGCAATGCATGTTATAATGAAAACCACAATTTGTTCCGTCTATTATACCATTATTTCAGACGATTGTTCATATACGACATTTTTATGATGGACATGCTCTTCACACAACACATGAGACCACGATGAACAACTTTATCTGCAAGAATTTGGAACCTTTAACAAGTTTTATCTGTGAATCTACAAGAAATTGTGCTCCTTGGGATCGAACCCAAAAAGCCTTCAAACCCTTAACCAATGAGCTGAGGATGTTCCATAATCTCACATCTTCAATGAAAAGAATTTAGTTAGGTTAAGTGGCCAAATAAAACATAGTTGACATTCGATTCAACATAAGTCTCTGCAAGATGAAACTTCAGGGGAGAGGTCCGGTTATGAGTTTCTAAGTATTGCCCGCTCTTAGCAAACTTTGCAAGTTTTCTTAGAAAAAAAAACAATTATCAAACACATAATGGTCAGATATTATCATTTGAAAAGGTTATTATTCTCTACTAGTTTTAATTCAATAAAAACTTTTGACTCCATAAAACGACATTGATGTAAAAAGTGGAAAAATGTCTCAAGTCAATAAAATAGAAAATAGCATTAGTAAACGATGGAACATCCTTCGTCTCAGACTTAAATCACACCGTTCTCAGTGGAAAAAAGAAAGATAAATGAGTTTTCAGAACTGATCTCCTTTAGTAACTCTTGTTTTTCAAGCACTTTCATGAACTTGTCATATAAGATTTATTGGAACTGTTTCTGATGACAAATGATGATACCCATTGTAGCTGCAGCTTTATCGGCTTGCTCTTCAAATTCTTTACACGTTTGTTCGTGCTTGACCCTTTGTTGAAAAGAACTCCAATGTTTGAATCACATCGACTGATTTCGTTGTCTAATTTTTGACTCAATTTGCTAATTTATGTAGCGTTCTCTTTCGTATCCTTTAGATGTTTTCTTAGTTCATCTTCAATCCATTGAAACTTCCTATCAATAGCTACAACATCCTTGGCATTTCAATCCCCAATGTTTTTGATAAAAGCTGAAATATCTTCAAGTTTCCCGCAAAGAATTCCATCGATCTTATCAATCTTTTCATGAGTTAATCTCTCAATCATCCTTTGTAGTCTAGGTAATGTCCCATTAGGATCTCAAGTCTTTCTTCTTGGCTTCTTCGCTGTGAGAAACCATTAGCTTGGTTTCAAATTTTTTGGTGTGGAGGTCAAAAAGAAACATGGTTTCTATTAAATCGGTTTCGAGCACTCTCGTTTGCTCTTAGGTAAGGAGGATGGAAACACATATAATGAGGTGTTGGGGTTCTCTATCTCCATAGGCATAGTAAGAATGTGAAGGAGGTAGTGGCCTGAAGTTGGCTTGCTCGCGAGCTTCTCTTTGGTCTCGAAATCTCCCAAAATTAGAGTTTTTTAGCATTTCATCATGTGGAATCCGATCTATCGTACAACAATAGAATTCTTTGAGTTCTTCTTCATCTTCTTTTTCAGTAGAAATATCATACTCGTCCTGCCACACATGCCAAGACAGCGTATTATCATCAAGTCTCGCTAAACACTTTTTCTTTTAAAACATTCACCAACAAACAACTTTAAAGCACAACTTCTTACATGAGGAAAAAGGGAAAAAAGGGGTGAGTAATGAATTACTCAGTGATGAAATCTTTTCCGCCCACTAGAAAAGCACAATAACATGATTCTACCTCTATACAACTATCAGCAAACTCATAAAAATAAACACAACAAACATATAGCCCGCATAACTCTGCAAAACTATAACAAACATATTTTCTTCTTGCCCACAATAAGATCTCTAAATCAATACCAGATTCAGCCGTCTCTTACGTGGATGTAGTTTATTTGTTCCACAAGGTTCGCCAACTGATTAATGGGCTACAGAGACCCGTTGGTTCACTGCAGTTCAGGTTCCACTATTTCCAATAGGCTCGTCAACCGGTTAATGGGCTACAATTACCCGTTGGTTCACTTCAGTCCAGGTTCCACTGGTTTATTTTAATCTCATAGATCTTCTCATCACTATGACATGATAACATCACATAAACAATATCGCATATCACCATATTATCAAAAAATAAAAAATCATCATATTTATCAACCAGCCATAGAAATAAAAAAATCAGATCTAGTTCTGTAAGACTGAATCAAGAAGCATAAAAATAGAACATTTCATCGCATTTCTGCGGATCACACCCTCACTTTTGCATTGCTTTCCTTTTCTAGACTTTCCTATTTGTCACCTTCTATTTATGTACTTTCCTAAAATATATACTTTCGAAAAATAGAAAATTTCAAGAAATAGGAATTATGGTTTCTGAATTAGGAAACCTAAAGTTTTTCTGAAACTTGCTTACAACTGTCGTCAACTTAAAACTCAGATTACGGCAGGAGTATACTTCAGAATCCGGATCGGCTGAAGTATATGGAAAGCTGACTTCTGGGAATTTTTATGGATATGTATATCATCCTCTAACTACCTATGGTTTACCGGGATACGTTTCTTGAAATTAGGCGGTGGTGGAATCTGATCTACAGAAATTCGCCCTAGGAAAACGGCCATAACTCTAACAGTATCTCCGATTCACGATCCGTTTGCGACTCTGGATAGCTATTGATGTTGTGCATCTCTCCATTAAAAATCATCGAAAAAGGATTCTGTTTGATTCTTCTTATTCTTCTTCTTCTTCTTTTCTCTTTCTCTCTTTTCTCTCTTCTTCTCATGATTTTTCTTCTTCTGATCAGGGTGGCCACAAAATTGGGAAGAATTGTCTAATATTCTCTTATATATGTATCTTCATTAATTTAGCTTAGTGGGCTTTTAATAGGCCTTCACTCCGTGAAATTGCGGGATCGGGGTGTTACATTTCTCTCCTACTTAAATGAAATTTGTCCTTCAATTCTTGGGTAGGAGCTCTCCATACAACTTATCTAACTTGCCACCAAAATTAACACTCCAACCACTTCCTAAAGCATAGCCAACATTTGATTACTCAACTTACAGCTTATCACCCTCTAAACCATAAGCTAAACACTTACCTTACGTTCACGCTCAAAGCGAAAAGAAACTCGAATAAACAACTCATGGAATTTATAACATGCAAGCAGATAATCTAAAACATCAATCACTGTAATTAACCAAAGAACACCAAACTTAATCATAACTATGTCTTTTATCGCTAACTCTAAAGCGCCATACACTTGCCTTTTTGCTTAACTTATGAGCCTTTACTACACCACTTTGATGACCATTTAACAAAAGTTAAGGCACACAAATCTTTTCGTAAAGCTAACATCTCAATAGACATCTGAACTCCTTTGTCCTTAAGGAGATTTCTCAATAACTTCAGTGTTCTTATTTAGCTAACAGGTTGCAGATTGTGTACTAACATGAACTTAACACCCGAATG
>VBRH01004484.1:5073-15722 GCA_014578085.1 Cardamine resedifolia
GGTAACCGTTCACTACACAGCGGAAACAAATAAACACCCGAGTCCTAATCATCTTCTCTTCACCGCCTCGATTCCACNTTCTCTCTTTTCCTCTCTTCTCTCACGCTCTCAAGCTCTGCATATCAGTTTTTCCAAAAACTGATTTCACGAAGAAGAGAAGAAGAAGGAAGAAAGGAAAGTCAACAAGTTTCCCAAAATTGCAACTTAAGTCCTCCGACTTTTACAGCTTTGCAATTTGGCCCCAAAACTTTTTAACTGGATTATGACACCCCCGGAACAAAATCTAATTTGATTATTTCAACCCAAATAATCAAATTCTCGAGATTTGTCTAAGGTTCATAACCCGAAAAGATTCCAAATTAATTAAATCAATTAATTTCCGGAACGCGGGCGTTACAATGCTCAAAAAACAAGATGCTAAACTAGGTCCAATTTGTGAGAATTCGAAAGATTTTAAGCAACCATGATTTAAGCACAAAAGAAATGCATTGTTATCATTCAAAGGCAGAGTTAGTGTACCAAAAGTGAATGAATTATTAGAGGAGATTATGCGAGAAGAGTATCAATCTAGATATATAGTTCACCCAGGTAGCACCAAGATGTATCAAGCACTCAAACCTTTCTATGATTGGAATTGTATGAAGGGTGATATTACAGATTTTGTATCCAAGTATTTCGTATGTCAACATGTGAAAATTGAGCATCAAAAACCTAGTGGTAAATTTCAGCCATTGCCTATCTCAGTGTGGGAGTGGGATAAAGTTTCTATGGATTTTGACATTGGACTCCCAAAGTCACATAAGGTGAAGAATGACTGGATAACGGTAATAGTAGACTGCCTCATTAATAAGCCGATTCAATGAAGTCAAGAAGACATTTCCTTCATACTGATTTTTAGAGATCTATGTCAAAGTGATTGTAAGGTTGCATGTAGTTGACTAGCAAGTTTTTTGTATGTGACCCAATATTTACTTCACATTTTTGGGATAACTTACATCATGCATTGGGGACTGATGTGTTGCGTTTTTTACGCATTCTAACAGTTACTTTCAAGTCTTTTTTGAGTCTTTTTCGAGTCTTTTAGTTTAGTTTTGAGTCATTACAGGTCTAGAGATGGCTTAGGATGAAGGTTGGAGCTTATAGAGGAAACTTAACTGAAATTGAAGAAAAACCAGAATTTAGGAGCCGAGCACCCACTCAGCCCGGAGCACCCGCTCCCCTTCTGGCGGACCAAAAGAGGAAAACCTAACTTTCCTAATTTTTTGTAACAGAGGCTCCAATTTATTCAGCCGCCTCCTGGACTTAAAAGTATCGATCATTCTATTATTTTTCTTTACTTTTTGCTAAGAACACAGACACTTTGAGAGAGCTTTACACTTGTAAAATTTGGGGAGAAGAAATCTCTACATCACCTTGAGAAGAATTCTAAACCCCTCTTTGTTTTTACCGATTTATTCCATGCATATTTCATATTCTTTTGCTGCGTTTTTCTTTGCTATGTTTGAGTAGTTCGCAAGTTAGGTTAAGGGTTTCAAAAAGGATTCAATGATTCAATGAACTGAGCATAAATAGGATTAATCAATCGATTGTCTTCACCTATTGTTGATCTTATTGCCTAGACTAATCTAATCACTTAGTCTATAATTCTAGGTTAAATATATTCATCAGAAGTATAATAGGTTGCTTGAATGAACATAGGTAGGCGATTTGTCCTTAGCCAATGACAGTTGATGCTAAGGCAAATCGTGAACGAATTGAACCCGTTCGATAATGCTTATCTGCGATTTTAGATTCAAACGACAGTTTAGGATGCTAGGTTACTAGATGAAGTTGTTGACGCCACGACAGTGGGTCAGTCTTATTTTTATGTTTGAGTTCTAGACTTGTGCTAAATTGTTTCCTGATAATTGTTCGGTTCTAGATGATTTAATCCATGCGAAAATTTCCCTTGACCTAACGCTTTTTTCTTATTGTTTATTTTTAAAACTGATTTTATTTATCTTGCTTGTTACTTACGAAACTACAAACCCTTTGAATTGCTTAGCTGATTTTCTGTCTCACGGATTTAGATTGTATTGCTGGTCTTCTGAATCGAATCTTTACTATACTGTTGTGTGTTTATTTGCGTTACAAAATAAGGCTTTTAGACCACGCAAAAGTGTAATATCAATTTGGCACCGTTGCGACGGGGAAAATTTCGATACCTCTAATTTTCGGACTGAATTTTAGTCTAAGTTACTAACTTGTTATATTTCTTCTTCTGCGTGTGTTTGAAGTGTATGACCTCAAGAACTACAAGGAGTAAAAGTTCAGGACATCTATTCACCTTAACCACCGAAGAGCTGCGAAATCTAGAACGAGCAAACCGACAACAAAGGCCTAATACCATCACTATGGGCGACCAAGGCAATGAGAATTTGGCTGCTGAACTCCTAAGGCTGCAACAACAGATGGCACAGATCCAACAGCAGCAACAGCAGCAGCGACAACAAGAACAGCAACATGAACAACAGCGTGCAATCGGGGATATCAATAATCCACATGCCTTCTACAGGAATAGGCCCAAATCGAGCCCAATACCGAGCAAAACCCTAGAGAATACTCAATACTCCCTTGAGTGTATAAAAGGGCCTTCTACAGGAATAGAGCCGCGACTGTTCCTCCTGCTGTTGAGAGGCAAGACTTTGAGATCAAGCCTCAGATGATATCGCTTGTGAAGCAGTATTTATTTCATGGGCTTCCAGCAGAAATTCTGATAGATCACATCAAGAATTTCGAGGAAATCTGCTTTACCACCAGCTCTAATGGAATGAACCCAGATTTTCTGAAGTGCAAGCTATTTCCCTTCTCCCCTGCGGAAAAAGCATCACGATGGCTTAAGTCCCTATGTCTTGGTTATATCATGAATTGGACTCAGTGCAGATCAGCTTTTCTGGACCACTTCTACACTAAGACGAAAACTGCTGCATTGAGGAACAAAATATCATCGTTCCAGCAGCATTCCAGAGAGCCTTTATGTGAGGCATGGGAACGATTTAAGGAGTACCGCAGAGAATGTCCTCACCATGGATTCACGGATAAAAACCTGTTGGGGATTTAATACTAGAAAGGAAAATTGGTGGCTAAGTTAATGGATGTATTGGATTAAAGGGGGATTCAATACTATAAAGGAAAATACAAGAAAAGAACATAAAATGCCGAGTTACATCCAAGAATCGAGCTAACAAACGAGCTAGGTTAGCTCAGCGAGCTTATCGGTAGTTTGGTCAGCTACTCGGTAGCTCAGCGAGCTGCTCTGTAACTCAGCTAGCTGCTCGGACTGTGTGGCCGCATGACCAGCTAGATGACTAGGTTGGTACCTTAGCTAGCTATGGATGGTACATGGCAGTTATCACGCGATGACCGAATATGCCCAACCGAGGAACGGTCATCAAAGCCAAAGGATGCAATGTTTCGTCCGATAACCGCCAACCACCGAGGAAAACTCTATAAGTAAGTGACATTCAGCTAGGAAAAATACACACAACACTCGGGGAAACATCCCAAATACTCCGAAGAGAAAACACAGGCAATTTTCCCAGAAACTTTTAAGGAAAACATGGGAAAAATCCCAGAAAAAAACTAAGAAATTCCAGGGAAAATACCAGGAAATTTCCAAGGAAAATCGTTCGGCGGAACGCACAACAAATGTTCGGTGCCTTGATTGATCTGCGTGATCGAGGTAATGCGAAACTGTGGCTTTGTGCCCGAAGAACGAATTTGCACCTAAGTCTAAATGACTAAGGGGTTGGGGTCAAAATGTGTAAAATGATCATACTGATCATTTGCATTCATACGACTGTTTGTTAAGGAAAGTATTGGAATGCTTAAGTTATGTTGGCTTTTAGGGAAACACGGTGATCGTGGGAAGGATGTGGCTTAGGCGCGAGACTCGAAGGCTGGGGAATGGGTGGTGATGTAACCGGGTATATAGGATCGAATACTTGTAATAGCTTATATGCAAACTCATAACTTATTTCGAATCCTTTGTGATATAAATAAAGTATCCAGTTTCTTCCTTTACTCTAATGTTCTTATGTTTCTTTAAACTCGAGCAATGAATCATGGAATAAACCTCGAATTAATTTTTTTAAGGAACATACCCTAAAAACGGATTAAGTATTGTAAGGATTGATAGTAGGATTTTACTCTATTTCAATCCTAAAACGATCAATCCTCTATATGCACTATCATTGTCATTGCAGCATATAGAGTTATCAATCCAAATGAGTGAGATGCTATGCAATCAGGATGCAATCATGTCATTTAAGTCAATCCAAGCATGTTGAAAGATTGTAACAATTCAAATTAAAAACTTAAAAGGAAACAAGAACAGAAGCTAGCAAAATAAACAGAGCAGAGCGATGAAGGCAGTAAATAAACATATTTAGGGGGAATAAGATTCCTAAGGATGGGATAATGGATCAGCGACTCTCCTTAATCTACCTAGAGTGCTTAACAATACCCACAAAGAGCTAACCCCTAGACGATAGACATCAAAACCTGGCTAATCCACTCTCGTGACAAAAGCCATCAAGCCTAGCCACTTTCAGATCTAGTTCTCAATAGCAAAATATAACTAAGCAGGCATTATGAATCAGTCTACCTATGCCAAAATACACTCTAGACAACCAATCTCTTGGGATAGAAATCCAAATCTCTGGAAAAAGTTGATTCAGGTATTTCATCAAACACTTGGTGGGTGTGGAAATGTCTGAGATCTAATTTCAATTGGTTAGAGAGAAATTAGCATGAAGAACACTAACCCATAAGGGATTTAAACAGATCTAAGCTTAAACACCCTAGGAGATCAAGGATCCTCTCTAGATTTAATCCATCCTCAAGAACCCTAATTCACTACTCAGAATTCATGCTCAAGAACATAAACCAAGAAATGTAAATTAAGTGCATAATCATAAAGATAAGGATCATATGAGATGAAATATGAAAGAACTTGATGAGAGCATGGCCAGCAAGGAGGACGAACCAGTGCAGCATAGAGCCGACAATGAGGATCAAATGAAGCAGCTTGAACCGGAGCAACAAGGACACGAAGATTTGCATATTTCTCCCGGTCCTATTACTCGGTCCAAACAAGACAAGCTCAAAACAACGTTGCAACATCTTCTCAACACCATCTAGGGTAGTTTAGAGTGTGCTAATCCAACTACCCTAGTTGTGATACAAGCCATCTAAACCTTTATCAAGAGAGGTGATAAGACTTATACTCTTTTTCCCTTGTTGGGTTTTTCCCATTGGGTTTTCTCAACAAGGTTTTTAATGAGGTAAGCCTTATCACTCTTTCGAAAGAGTGATAAGGCTTACCTCATTAAAAACCTTGTTGAGAAAACCCAATGGGAAAAACCCAACAAGGGAAAAAGAGTATAAGTCTTATCACCTCTCTTNAAAAACGGGTGCGGTTGTTTCAACTATAGCCTTGTAAGTATGATGATTCATGAGATAGCCCTAGTGCCCTCGTTAGTAGTTGTTTGATTGCATACCGAGTGAGTTTAAAGCATAAGATAGCACCATGTTTTGAATGCATAATTTGATATTCATGTCTTGATTGAAGCATGTTGTGATCTGATGCCTTTCCCTATCTATTATAACCTAAACCTGATTCATAATTATCATGTCTATGCATTGATGTTGAACTCATGGGTACCTACCTATATACATAGTTGGATTTTCTTTCATCCTTTGTACCACTCTTGCTAATCCAAGTAGTTGATTCCCATTATTAGAACAGTTCCCCTACCATGAACCCACCTTTCTTTCATGCCATTGATATTTGCTGAGTGTGAGGCCTTATTTTCAGAATGAGTTTGGTAGAAAGTGTTAGGTTTGAGCCAACAAGGATAGTATCTCATGTAGTTTTGGTTCAAAAATTTTGAACTAGATAGGACTAGGTGGGAGCTTGATTCTGGGGTATGGGGTCGGTTGTGTTTGAAAGAAAAGATGGGAAAAAGAGTTGAAAGAAAGAAAAGGTTAAGAGTTCTTAGGAGAGGAAACCAATGTGTTCTAGTAAAGGGTTTGGGGAATAAGAAAAAATATATAAGAAAAGTGGCTCTGTGCAAAGTAAAAAGAGAAAAAGATAGGCAAAAGGCCTAGATAGTCTTATAAGAAAAGAAGAAAAAGAAGAGTCATAGTTAATAAGAAAACCCAAACCCGCTAGAAGTCACCAAGTATTGAAAAAACCTCTCCTTAGAATGAAATGAAAAAGAAAAGTTATGAGCTGATCCAAAAGAGTTCAAAGGCAAATGATAGCCTTAAGGAAAAATGGTAGAAATAGGATCATTTGTTGGGGTTAGAAATAGGAAGGTGAAACCATTTATGTGTCTTTGGGTAGATATGATTCTATTCTTGTATGCATAGCTTGACTCTTACCTTTAGCATTCTTCTAAGGCTCATTTCCTTTCTTGAGAGATCCCTGTTATGATTTGATTAAACCATTTGTGAAGGGACCATTTTTGTCTCTTAACCTTTTACCTTAGCCAAATGGATTTATTGGATATGCATAGCTTGATTCACGGTTTCTACTTAATGAATATTAAAGGGATTGGTTTATTTGAATGCATGTCTAGGTTGAGGCTGAAGTTATATTATGATTGTGAAGAGCATGGCTAAGATTTTTAAAGTAGAACTCATTCACCTTGCTTCTCATAATTGCTAACTTGGACATTGATGTTATTCTCTCTATCAGCATGTTTTCATTCCGAATCCCCACCTCTAAACCTCTTCACCAGCTTATTCTTATTTGTTTGTTTGAGGGCAAGAAAAGACTAAGTTTGGGGGAGTTGATATCACTATATTTTACATGTTTTAAGCATTCATTTAACATCATTATAACATTGTTTCACCTCCTCTTTCTACCATTCATAGTCCTTTTTATCCACTTTGTATACTTAGTAGTCTTTTGCATTAGCATTGCATATACCCTTGCATTTGGAGTATTTATCAGGTATCAAGGTGCAATGGAAGATTATTTTGGACAAGAGGGATCAAGCTCGAATAATAGGCGCAACCAGACTGCCAGCTTCAGCCTGACTCGACCTATTAGCTTGACCTGACTGCTAGCTTCAGCCTGACTCGACCTGTAAGCTCGACCAGACTGCCAGCTTCAGCCTGGCTCGACCTGTTAGCTTGACCTAACTACCAGCTTCAGTCTGACTCGACCGCTTGACTCGACCAGACTACCAGCTTCAGTCTGACTCGACCGCTTGACTCGACCAGGTGATGGAGTCAAGCCAAAACTTCCAACTTTGAGCCTTCGTCTGACTCGATGGGCAGACTCGACCAAGCTGGCTTTAGTCAAGCACATCGACCACTGCACTCGAGCTAAGTAGGTCGAGCTAAGAAGACCAAGATGCCACCTTTGGATATGCACCCGCTCGACCTCACGAATCGACTAGGCATGCTCGAACTGGAGCCACTCGACCACTGCATTTAAGTCAAGCCAATCGAGCTAAGGAAATTAAGATACCACCTTTGGAAAAGCCTCTACTCGATTACCCCACTCGACTATGCATGCTCGAGCTCGCCATCCGACTTTGCTATTTCGTCTTTTTCTGATTAGGTTTTTGACTAAGGGTATAAATACCTATTTATGTCATTTAACCTAATCATCTGGCTTTCAGTTTGTTTTTAGTATTTTTTAGATCTAGGTTTTTCATCTGATATCTCCCTTTCCTTAGAACATCTTAAGCATTTCTAATAAGATCTTTCCTTATCTATTTAGTTTTTGCATTTAGTTCTGATGTGATCCTAGGTATGATCACAGCCCTGAATACTCTCCAAATGGTGTGTTTCTCACGGTGAAACGTTGAGGTTTGCGGAAATGATGAAAGGTGACGTGACACTGAAGCGATCGGGTATGAAATGATGATGAACGAAACTTCTAAAGGGGATGATGAACCTTTAGACTTTCAGACTTGTTCGGTACGTGAGTGAGGACTCTAGACGTGATGAACAAGAGGTGAATCGGAGTGATACTTCTNATAACACTATATGTAAAGAAGATTATTATAAGAAAAAGTAAGAAGAAGAGAAAAAAGTAAAGAAGAAGTTTTGAATTTTAATTTTTTATCACAAAACAATAGATGCAACTCTAATCCTACCATGCTTGTCAGTGATTGTCTCACTACCTTTCGAATCTTCAAACTTCGCCTCTATGTATATGTACTTAAATTTTGGATGTATCTCATGAACACGATAATTCTAAGTCATTATATATAACAAGTGATATGTAGCTAATATATCTTATAAACTAATGGAGTAGTGATTTTCGTGTATAATCTTATGTGTCACTTCCATAATAAATTAGTTCATATAACGAAGTTATGCATAATTAGATGGAGGAGAAGTTTGGAGATTGAAAAGATAGAGAGGAAATCCCTGGAAGGCATGGTTTGGATCAGAGTTGCATATATTGCTTACTATGGGTTGAATATGAAATAAGTTGCCCAAAAAGAAGTTGACTAATCATTTGAATCGTGTTGATGAGAGAAGATAATGATACTGTTCCACTGTCTAGGTAAGGCCAAGAAGTCAATTACTAAAGAAGAAGGGTTGTAAGGAAACACTAGTAACTAAGAAATCAAAATTAGAGTGAAAAGGGGAGGATTGAGAGCAATCAAATGGCAAATTGATTAAGTTTACTAGTGATGGAGAAAAGGTGAAATTTTATTATGAGATTTTCAAGTTTCATGGCAAAAAATATAGACTGGTAAGTTTTTTTCTTTAAAAACTTATTAACTTATGTTTTGACTTATTAAAAAAGTTTCTATTAATAAATGAAATTTGTTGCAAAAAAAGAAATAAATACAAGTAAACAAAAATTTGTTTAATATGTCGTAAAAATTGTACATGATCTTTTCACTTGATATGTTAAATTTTGGAGTCTAATTTTAAATATTAATCATTCTCTTTTGACATAAAGAGCTTTGCCTTTTGAAAATCTTTAACAAAGTGAAATGAGTGAGGAAAGAGTTGGTGATAAAACCCATAAAAAGAGAAAGTAAAAATGATGTGCCCATAAAATTTGTGACTATGTTTGCTGTTGTGGGTAGTGAATAGTGCATCGATCCCATAAAGTATTTCACGAAATTGAATCCCTTTGCTATGAACACAATGTTCTTCATCATCTCCACAATTACATTTACATGTTACAACTTAGTAAATGTAGTTGTGGAGATGAGGGGAACATAGTGCTCATATCGAAGTGATTCAATATCTTGAGATTTTTCATAGGATCAATATACTATTCACCAACTAAAACAACAAACATAGTCACAAATTTTAAAGGAACAACATTTTTACTCATTTTTTTATTGTTTTATCGCCTGACTCTTTCCTCAACTTATTTCAAAATTTACATCATCTTCTGCTGTATAGAACTTATGGTATCTAAATAATTTAAGAATATAAAAATTACAAGTTATAACACTATATGTATATAAGAAAAAGTAAGAAGAAGAGAAAAAAGTAAAGAAGAAGTTTTGAGTTTTAAATTTTTACCACAAGCAATAGATGCAGCTCTAATCTCACCATGCTTGCCGGTGATTGCCTCACTACCTTTCCCATCTTCAAACTTGGTGAAACAATCGAACCCAATTTTTTTTTTTTTTGGTTGCAAATGCCACAAAATTAATATCCCATACTATTAACTATGACAATTCAATTAATTAAAAATTCAATTCCTCATGAATAATAATTAATTAAATTACTACACAAATCCTAATATTAACCCGGAAATATACCAATAAAATCACCAATTTATTTCTTATGATTTTTAATCCTAAAAACCATAAACTAAACATTTCTGGTATTAATAAATGGAATCACTCAACAAACCCACCGAGTCTAGATCATCCCCTCTTCCTCGCCATGATTCCACAAACACGCTTTTTCTGCACCTGCATCGACAACAGTGATGCATCTGCTTTTGGAAAATCAAACACTGAGTGGAGCAATCCTCCCGTACAAACATGGATTTAAAACACGGAAATAATGCAGTACAAAAATATGTAATTCATACCATTATCCAATCAATAACATGTCATGACTCTCATCCAATGGTCTACACAGAAAAACATATTGATCTACTCACTATTCCTGAATTAATCCTACGGTCATGCACTCACCTGAATCACGCACGGAAAATTTTCCAATAAAAATACCAAAATTTCTCGAAACTTCGCGGAATAAATAACCCATAAAATCTCGAACGCGACCTATAAATAATTAAAATAATTAAAAATTAATTAAATTAATTAATTCCTAAATACTAAACAAAACACTCTGCTTTCCACTCACACGTTAACCTCCCCACCCGTCCTCACAAACAAAAATTAACAACTCCTAACACTAAAATAATTCAACTAATCATTTCCCATTTTTCCTTCACTTCACTCCTCCACCATCCCTAATAAAACAAAAGCAACATCTACATATACACCTACATCACTACAAAACTACATTATTTTTCTTCCACTCACACGCCCCATCACCATTTTTAAAAACAACAAGGTCAACACCTAACAAAAAGACAACCCACGCCCAACTTCTTTTTTTTTAAAAATGGTGATGGGGCGTGTGAGTGGAAGAAAAAT
>VBRH01004882.1:1820-12254 GCA_014578085.1 Cardamine resedifolia
TTCGTGAACTTAAAATTTGCATAACCGTTGGTCTTAGGGTACCACTTTGCTCCAATTTCTCCTGTTTCGTTTAGAAGGAGGGCAGATATAGGCTATTTTCTGTTTTCTTACCGACTGGTGTGTGGGATGATGTGCCAGGCAACGAGGTGAACAACGTCGATGTTGTGTATACTCTGTGGTCCAACTTGAAGAAAACTGCCTCCATTGATGTTGGTCAAGTTGGTTTCCACAATTCAAAGATGGTAAGCTTCTTCACCTTTCAAGAAATTTTGGTTGTGCATACATGGTAAGCCGATGTTTATAAAAGATGAGAATTGTAAAATATTATTTAATTCTACTTATTTTTGACAGAAAACAAAAATAATTTAACAAAAAAAAGAAAATCTAAAATGAAAAAATGTTGTTTCTTCTTCTTCCGTCTTTTTCACTTCTTCTTTCACCCATTGATAGCATCCAACAAAAAATTATCAATCGTTATGTACTTCTCCAAACCTATTCGTAATCTTGTATTACGAATTTGTGTTGTTCACAGTCTAAAATTACCAATTTTGAGCTCGTTAGCGATAAAATCCGATATGGATTTGATCACATAATTAGTGATCCAAACATCGGCTTGAAATTTGATCTTATTTGAGTAAAATCTGTTCTAAAAGATGAGAAGTTCTCCTTGGATTTTCTAAAAACAAATATTAATTATGATCATTAATTTAATTATTTGTAGGTTTTTTTAATTAAACAAAATCCAAAGCTTGAAACTTGACGGGATAGAACTAAGCCGGATTTATAGTCTTTCTGGAATATCGATGGACTTCATCATTGTCAAATCGATTCTCTCATATCAGTTTCATCATCTGTTTTGTGTTTTCGTTTGACACTATTTTGGTGTTACCTTACCTAATAGATATTAACCAAAGATGCTTGAAGTCGTAAAGCCTGTCATGAGAGATTGGCCGTTAGTAGTACTCCCACCTGTTCTGTTGAGAAGCTTGGCCATTCCATACCATGAGTCTACCTACATACATGGCAGTAGGTTTTCCTTCCTTTTTGGGTGTTTTTTCTTATGCATATTGATTTGGAAGTTGTTGAAGTGGAATGCAAGCACATCTATCAAGCTTAGCATCACCCAAGGTTGCTGAAGTGGTGAATAAGTTTCCAGAAAAGTTTGATTAGCTTGAATGAAGCACCTATCGCGGCTAAGTGCATGGCCTGCAAAATTTTACGATATTGGTACTAAGGAAAAACCGTAAAGCTCTTTCATACGTGGTTATTATCTTTGATTTTTACTTTCGTGTTGGTGGTCTAAATGTTTTACTCTTAAATATATTTAGTGATGAGAGTTTTCGTTGCACTGCTGTTGAGATACACTTATGAAAGATATTACAAGCCTCTGCCGGCAGACAACATGATCAAGAAAGATTTAGCTTTGAAAGGAAATTGAAATGCCAGTTTAGTCTGTATGATAATCTACTGCTTACAGCTTGATTTATTGCCTTTTGTTAACGTAAAACCACAATTTCGATGAAGAATGATTCAAGCCAATCTTCCAAGAAACAATGGTTTGATTCTCACCCCAGAAGTTCCATTTACAGAAAGAAACTCACAGAAACAATGAGAATTACCCAGAAATTCGTATTACTAGGAAGAACACGAAAGGAAGAAGAAGAAGTTACAAGAAAAAATCACAAAATGATCCAAGATGATTGTTTTCCTCGGTCTCCTTCAAGCTTTAAGCTTCTTCTAACAAACTCTTATTATCTTCACCCTACACGTGTCGATAATCTGACCTTCCTTTTCTTACCATCTGATACATTCCAAGTCTCTTCTTATGAGCAAACCTTGAGAAAACTCCTCAGAAGCCCCAAATTGGGTCAGTCAAACCTACTATGTCCCTCCTTAATCTCTTATGTCCCTTTTTAATTGAAAGTGTGTGTGCAGACGAAAATACCCTCTGAATAATTAAACCAAAATAAATGANTACTGGTTTTACAGAGGAAATGAGATTTTCTCGATAAATGGCGGTTTCAGTTTGAAAGGAAATGAGTTTGAAAATTGTTAGGGTTTGCTCGATTTGGGGATTTTATGGAAATCGGATCCGGGTCTTCGGATTAGATCTGATTCTATTGGTTGGGCGGGTCTAACCCAGGTTTTTTATGTATATATTCAACTTTTGTAAGGTTAAATCGTAACTTCCCCATTTTTCGATTTAAAAATAATTCAATACATAAATCAGTTTATAACTTGGGCTTCTCAGATTTCATTCCTCCAGTTAGGGGCTTCTCAGACGATCGTCCGCAAACCTTCCATTTGAATCCACTACTCTGCTACAATGTGATTTTCCTATAACACATTTGCAGGCTGGAACACGTTATATTTTCTTTGGGGTGTATTCCGAGGAAGAAAAGAGATTTGCACTAACCCACAAAAGAACACATACCTTTGCCTACTTCAAAATGTTTTGCCGCGTGACAAACGAGTTCTCCTTGCAATCATTTGGAGAAAGCGTCTTCTCAATCTCAACGTGAGAGCTCAAGCAACAGAAGTGGGACAGATGCACCTAGCCATGAATATCCAACTAACAGAGAGTCCTCTATTGAGCACAAAGGTGGGTTGTTCGTAGTCCCTTAATTTCACAGGTAATCCGTTTTCCTCTCACCCCTTAATACATGATAAAAAAATTGCTCTTAAAGCTTTTATCACTCTCATTTCCGGGAGAGGAGAGGAATAACGTGAATACTCTGTTGTTTCTCTTCAGAGACCTTCCCATGTAAAAGTTCAATCATCGGAAGTTTTATTTTTATTTTGAGTATCCTTGGTTGTTTTTTGTTTGGTGAAGTCTCATACGGCATAAAATTATAGGTTTGTTTGTATATAAGAATGGTGATGAGATATAAAAAAAAAGTGGTATCTATAGAAAAAACAAAAGACTGTTCTGACCGACGCTTGATTGATTCTATTTTGGCTTTAGAATAATACAATATAGTAGAAAAAGAACATCAAATTTAGTCTCAAAATAAAGACGACAAAAGTCTCTTGTGAATGTCTAGCATCGTTCATCTTATGCCAGCCGAGCCACCACTACACAAAATGGGATACAAACACTAACTTGTCTTTCAGTTTCTCCTTTGACGAGTATTCTGGGAGGTTTAATTGAGCTGCAAGAGAACAAAGGTCAATTAGCTAACTAACACACACGAAACACGAAATTTAATTGTACTAGAAACGATTAGATATACCATGTATGTGCTGATGGCAGAGGCTCAGTTTTGCCAGAAGCTGCAACTCTGTGTATTGTTATAGTCACAAAGCCTTCTGACGGGACCTAAAAACAAAAACATAACCATTATGAATTAGAATTCCAATAAAAAAAAAATCTACTGAATATTCAAAACCCATTTTACCCGTGGGGTTCCCGTAACAAACCCAAGAAACCGAGCCTTGTCTTCTTTGTCAAAAGAAGACACTACTTCCCACAGCCACTGAACAACAGAAGATTTTTTTGTGTACCCTCCTTCATAAACCGCGTGATTTACTAGAACATTAACTATGTGAATTAATAAAAGGAACACAAATGTCAGTTAGATTATTGAACATATAAACGCTATAATATTGAAAATAAGAGATCCAACTTACCATCAATATCAGGCATCCCACTCACAAGTTTACTCAGCTCTTCATGGCTGAACATAGATACCAATTCTCGAGGTATCACCTCCTTAAAACCTTCAAGGAATGCTTCGAGTTGATCCTCTATAACAGTGGTCATTTTGTACGTTGCCATGAGGTCAATATACTCATGCTTGTTTTCTCCTGTCACTATTATCTCTCGTCCACTGGGCTTTAGATCATAAATCTATTTTTAAGAATATCAAAATGAGAGAAAAAAAATCAACAAAATTCTGTGAGATAGAGAACAATCAAAATAGACATAGATGCTCACATACCTTGTCATTATTGTCTTCTACACTAAATGTGAATTCAAGTGACTCTACCTCTGAATCATCCTGAAAAAAATAGAAAAATAATATTAGGTCATGAACAAAAGTAATGTACGTCTTACGTAGAAAGATCATTGTCACAAACCTCTAGAATCCACTTCCAGTTATTGTATAATGTTGCATCCAAGCCCTCCATGTCATGATAGGTGATTGTCTCACCAAGTCCAAGTATGTGCTTATAGAAAGAAGGCGTGAAATGAAGATCCACAACCTGTGTGTTTAACATTGCCATCCCTACCTAGCGACCAATGAATTTGTAGTGGGATGGTTCGGCAAGGGATTCAGGATTTGGCTGAAAAGTCACTTCGCCTACAGCAGCTATGAAAAGCTCCGAGAAAACTTTGCAATCTTCTTTACCCGTATCAGGGGTAAACAACTAGCTAGCTTTTCTTTTCTTTCTAAGTTGATTGTTTTAATTTTTCAGTTATGAACTTTGTCATTCTTCTTATTTAACAGGCACCCAGATAGTGCTCACTCTTTAGCTAAAGATCTCATGAGAAAACTGACCAAGTTTAATGGGGATTATCGACATATTTTTTGTGAAGGACTCTCACAAATGGTAGTAGACTTGAGCAAGAGTTTTCCAATTAGTAGTGGAGCCTCAATTGTTGCTCTAGAATATCTAAGCACAATCATTGAAAAAGACACATGGGTAACTGTGAACAAGGAACTGCAGCACTTCTGGTATGTACTGAGCAAGTGCATTACGGATCTTCAACAAGATACTACTGCTATATGGATCCTTCCTCTTATCAAGCTTTTTTCTCTCTTCATGAAGGAAGATCATGTGAATGGAAAGAGTACATTATCCACGTTCGCAGAGGATCATAAGAAGCTTTTGAATACCATCATCAGAAATGATTTAAGTCTGCTGAAGAACTCGTTTTCTTTGACGTTGGAGACTCCAATGCTGATTGAATTTGACAATAAGAGAACACACTTCAGGTCAATGTTGAGGGTGGGACGAGAGTTTGCCAAAACATTGCGTATCAATGTCCAACGAATCTTTGGTAGCCTCCTCTGCTGTGGGTGTTTTGGCAGTTATGACCTTTGAAATTAGCTGAAACCACTCTCTCGTCAAACCACCATCATCAATGCCTTGCTCACCTTCAAAAGTCACTTTTAGATCTCCTGTCAGATCACTTGATAAAAGGTAACTAAACTGAGTGTAAGACTGTTTAAACACTCGATCTCGATGGACATTGATACGCAATGTTCTGGCAAACTCTCATCCCACCCTCAACATTGACATGAAGTGTGCTCTCTTATTGTCAAATTCAATCAGCATTGGAGTCTCCAATATCAAAGAAAACGAATTTCTCAGCAGACTTAAATCATTTCTGATGATAGTATTCAAAAGCTTCTTATGATCCTCTGCGAACGTGGAGAATGTACTCTTTCCATTCACATGATCTTCCTTCATGAAGAGAGAAAAAAGCTTGATAAGAAGAAGGATCCATATAGCAGTAGTATCTTGCTGAAGATCCGTAATGCACTTGCTCAGTACATACCAGAAGCGCTGCAGTTCTTTGTTCATAGTCACTTAGGTGTCTTTTTTTTCCAATGATTGTGCTTAGATATTCTAGAGCAACAATTGAGGCTCCACTACTACTTGGAAAACTCTTGCTCAAGTCTACTACCATTTGTGAGAATCCTTCACAAAAAATATCTCGATAATCCCCATTAAACTTGGTCAGTTTTCTCATGAGATCTTTAACTAAAAAATGAACACTATCTGGTTGCCTGTTAAATTAGAAGAATGACAAAGTTCATAACTGAAAAATTAAAACAATCAACTTAGAAAGAAAAGAAAAGCTAGCTAGTTGTTTACCCCTGATACGGGTAAAGAAGATTGCAAAGTTTGCCAAGATCAGATGGTGACAACTCTATTTGACATGCATTATGGGGACGCTAACTTCCTGACTGATCTTCCAATAAGGAGGTTGCCCGGTCAACCACTGAATTCAGCAAGCTCATGACCTGTAACATACAGAATACACTCATATTGATTTGAAAAATTTGGACAGATGATAACACTAACATGCACAACTCAATCTTTCCTCTACACTGTCTGGGTAAAAAGGCTATAGCTAGAAGAATTTTAATATTCCACGCAAAACATACTAGCTTTAGTTGATTTACGTTTTCAAAATACTCAGGCAGACTAAGCAGTCTCAGGAAAACAGCCACAGTACTTCTGGACCCCTTGAGTCTCTGACATCAGCGACTTCCCCAGGACTTTCTCATTACCCTTGCCTTCACATCCTGGCGGATCAAAGCGAAGAAAAATTTCCACAACCTCTTTCCTTTGTTCAACTAAGTGTGTCAAAACCTTGAGCACCAGACAGATCACACATGGAGAGCTATAAGCTACAAGACCCAACTCGTTCGTTGAAGTTTGGAGCTCTGACCTAAGCATTTCAAGTAGAATTTGAACAATATGTTCTCTTGTAACCTCCTGCTTAGATAGAGTGGACAGAAGTGACTGTAGATAATGTAGATTCAATTCCTGGTCATATCAAAGAAAATATCTGTAACATCCCCCATCAATCCAAACCCATTTCCACATTTCCAAACCCATCAACCCAAACTCATTCCCAATTTTCAAACCCATCAAAAATTCATCAAACCCAACCCATTATCACCTACCATCAGTTTGGGTTGATGGGTTTGGAAATGTGGNTCGAGTAACTTGTATGGAAATGGTACTCTGGGAGGAGGTTTCGCTTCTGGTTATCAGGATGTCAGGTATAACTATGATGGGTATTATGCTCCTGTGCCGTGGCATGATGGCTCTAAGTACTCAGATGCGCAGAGATCTGTTTCCGGTAGTGGAATTGCATCCTCCTATTCTAAGTCTAACACTGTACCTTCATCAAGGAATCAAAACTACCGCCCAAATTCTCATTACACGGTATGATGTTTATCCATAATGCTTTGTACTAATGAACATGATTGTCTACTTCAATATAGTTCTGATTTTTTTTGGAGTTTTTATGGTTTATAAGATTGGATTATGCTGATTATATGCTTGTTTTGAGTTTAGTTCATTTGAAGGACTCTCTAGTAATGTTTTGTATGTTTTTATTTTGTTTAGTACATTATGAATTCTAAATTTATTTTTATTCTTAAGAACCCCTAATGAGGTTCTACCATTGGAAGAGGAAAAAAATTAAAATTCTTAATGAGGTTCTTATCTTTAAATTAATCAAAATTTATATTAAAAAATTAGTAAGAACCCATGAGGGGTTCTTACTATTGGAGATGCTCTTAATAAACCCCTCTCTTGCTCTTGTTCTCAATAACCTTTTGCTCTTCATATATATTTTTTCTTTTTGGCTGCGACCCAGATTTGGGTAGAAGCTTCCAGAACCCAAAACCCGCTCTCGCGATCAAGGTATGATTCCGAAGCCATCCTCGCTAACCTTGTTTAATTAATAATTAGGTGCAAATCTTTTTAGATCTGAAGCTCTCTTTTCCGTAGATGTGGGGTTTTTTAGGTATGATCTGTTTGTATGAGCGGTTGGATGGTGTAAATACACCTAAAATCAATCAGGGGTTTCGATTTCTTTCCTTCTTCTTCAAAAAACTCAAACCAAGGGGTTTCTATGTTCTGCACCTTGTTAGGGTATTCTCGCTTATGCTTGTATCAGGAATCGATCACCTGTAGGAAATTTTGTATTTCGTTCGTTTTTTTTTTCAATGCAACTATCGGAAACGGCATCAATTTAGATGAACAAGTGTGGATATATATTCAGTCGTCTAATCATTTCCTTGCATCAGATGTGCAGTGCTGATTTGAGTGCTCTATTCTTCTGCTTTTCCCAGGTAGAAAACTGCTTTTAGAGAATGGAAGAATCAGCAGGAGCTGAAGGCTTAGAGTTGATCAGGAAAACCGAAGTATCAGATCTGAAATCGCAGCTTCGTCAACTAGCTGGAAGTAGAGCTGGAGGAGTTGATGATTCAAAACGCAAGCTCTTCAAGAAAGTCATATCATACATGACTATTGGCATTGACGTCTCATCTTTGTTTGAAGAAATGGTGATGTGCTCGGCAACATCAGACATTGTCCTGAAGAAAATGTGTTATCTTTATGTCGAAAACTATGCAAAGGGTAATCCTAAGCTTTCCCTTTCGACGATCAATTTTCTCCAAATGGATTGTATAGATGAGGACCCTATGATCCGTGGGCTTGCTCTAAGGAGCTTGTGTTCCTGACGAGTGCCAAACCTTGAAGAGTATCTGTTTGGTCCCTTGGAGAGCTGTCTTAAGGACAAGAACAGCTATGTGAGAACCATCGCTGTAACTGGAGTACTAAAGCTGTATCTTATCCCACCCTTGCCATGCACCGTTGCCGATTTTCTTGCAAATCTGAAGAGTTTGATGCCTCCTGATTCAGATGCTCAGGTTAATTTTGTTTTTGTGTGATTAGTATATCACTTATTTTGTGTGATTAGTACCAATTTGATATAAAATATGCTGGCAGGTAGAAGCAAGTCACTCTGAAGAAGCATGCTACTCTGAAGAAGCATGCCAGGAGAAGGAATCCTTGCTTAGCAAGCCAGTTACATATTATTTGAATCGGTATGTCCTTAAGCTCCCTCCGTTAACCTTCAATCACAATACCTTGGTCTTGTAGTGGTATCTCAGAAGGGAGAAGCAAATTTCACCTTTGTGGTGTTTCCTCGCAGGATCAAGGAATTCAAAGAATGGGCTACTCTTCAATTGTGTGCCCGCTTAACCAAAAGGGATGAGCTACTTCTCAAGTTTATTGACTATGGTTGCTTAAGTGATCTTTCAGGAGATGACTTCCCTGGATATAATACCGTGGCTGCTATTTTAATACGACATCTTTTAGAAGATTCTCATACACTCCGAATTATTATGGAAGTTGAAATAGAAAAGGCTTTGGATATTATGCAGCAAAACTTTATTTTGCACTACGGTGGGAATAACAACCTTGAGGATTTCGTCACAAGAATGATATCTGTAATTTCAAGAGATCCTGTGATTTTTGGGGAAGCTTTGGCATCAACTTGTAAGCTGAGCCTTGATTCATGGTTTGGCGAGGAGAGTTCAACCAAGAAAGATCATTTTCTTGTTTTTGTAAAAAGGACAGAAGCCCACAAAACAGTCTCTGGTAGTTTCACCAAGGTACTTCATCAACTTGTTGAGATTCTGTTGAAACTTGGTTGTGAACCTGGGAGATTAAAAGGTTTTGGATCGGGTTTGGATCATTGGATGGATTAAAAACATTGGCAAGACTAACATTTTTTCTGAACTTGTTGGGGAATGCTGCTGTTTTCTATGTTGATGCAATACCTGTTTTATTGGAGCTTGATAAAGAATTATCGAAGCATAAGCAACATGAAGGAATACTTAGTCGGATCATTGGATGGCTACTTGATGTCAACACATATCATGAATGGAAGCTCAAGCTGAATGAAAAAGCATTGCGGTTTTTGCATATTGTGTGCGGATACTCCAGTGAAGGATGTGCAAGGATATTTGATGTTATTTCTATGGATTTAGAAAGGTGTGTAGAATCAGGAAGGAACAACATAAAAAAGCTCACTGTTTTCTGCAAATTGGTGCAAAATCTGATGGAGAGTAAAAACCAAAAACACATTAACATTAAGACGACCCAGCAGATTGTGCGGATTCTTATTGACATAATTAGATATGTGGATCAAGAAGACATTGACGATAAAAAAGCTCACTGTTTTCTGCAAATTGGTGCAAAATCTGATGGAGAGTAAAAACCAAAAACACATTAACATTAAGACGACCCAGCAGATTGTGCGGATTCTTATTGACATAATTAGATATGTGGATCAAGAAGACATTGACGCTTCAGCACTATATAACTATATCATCATGGCTCTGCACATAGTATTTTGTTCCGTTGAGGTTTCTGATACAGTGAGTCATCAATCAAACGAAGATGTGGACACAAACAATCTCGGATTCAGAAACGGGGATCAATGATATTATTGCTTCACCCGTTGATCTTGCTTCAAGTATTCCATCTTTAGCAGAGAGCATAGTTTTAATGATGGGAGATGGTGGTGATCAAGTAGAAGTGGAAGATGGTGGTGATCAATTAGAAGTGGCTGGTACTAATCTGCCTCAGGGGATCAGTTATGATCTGACTCTGAGCTTTGATGACTTGAAGACAATTATGAAGGTTTTAAAACTAGCTCCGCAAAGATATAAGGTTTCTATATGTTGTTACTTTGGTGCTAATTTCCATGAATAACGAGATATTGGTTTATGACTGATATTGTAACACCCGTCTCATCCTCTCTCGAGAACGGCGTGCCACGAACTCTAACTTCCTACTTAAGTAACTTCATTAAATAAAATATTTTGTTTTATTAAATCACTCCGGGTTCCACTTAACCCAAAACACAACATACGAGTCTTAAACTCCAAATAT
>VBRH01005132.1:7880-18903 GCA_014578085.1 Cardamine resedifolia
TTATATATCAAATGTGTAGGCGAATAATGGTATCACGGGAAATTTTCCTAACCTCGCTTCCAACCTTTGTGTGATCATCTCTTTAAAAGTAAAATAGTGAGGTCACTGGAAATGTTTATACCCCTTTACTCAAAAGAAAATCATCTCATCTTTCTGCTTTCATTTTTTTTAGAATACGTGAGGGGAATACCATTTCATTTACACAGGTTGTCTTTTGTCAAGTATGAATGAGGAGTCAAGCTCTATGAACATCAGTCACATCGATGAGGTAAAAGGAAAAATCAGAAATTAGCTCAGGCTTTAGTGGATTTCTGCTGGAAATATGGGTGTTTCATGTCAACTGGTCAACCTTTAGATTTTCCATTAGTCTCGGATGCCAGTCAAGTTCAAATCAGTGGTCACTTAGGGTCATGCGAATGAGGTGGTTTCCTCGAAAAATCATAGTTTCCAACAAAATTTTGACTCAATAAAACGACTCTAATTAAGACAACTGACTCTCAAAAACAAAACAATGTCAGTAACTACCTCCTCAGACTTGAACAACACTATCCCAATGTTATAGAAGCCTAAGTTTTGTTTAAAATTAAATAGAACTTAGAAACAGGAGAAGGAAAAATATTACCTATTTGAAGTGCCCGACACCGGGCTTAGGTCGACAACGTTTGTCTTAGTTGTTGTGTCGACCAATACACTCATGAGTGTCGATCGACACACATAGTGTTCAGTCACACTGATTTTCGCGGACAGAGTTAACTTGTTTCTCGCACAAAATCAACCTGTTAGCTAATTAAGAACACTCAAAAACAAATCATAAGCAGCAACACATAGCATAATATCAAGTTCTCAAGTTCCATGACTAACATAAGACTCAAACAAGACTCAAAAATTGCATACATATAGACTTACCAGTGGGTTGCCGCCCACTCAGCGCTTGTTTAACGTCACGAGCTTGACTGCAATGACGCCTAAGTGTGATGAGAAGCCACAGGAGGATCATGGTGTGGTGGAGGCGGGTTCAGAGGCGGTCTGCCTTCTCTACGATCATGTATATCCAGCTTCTTCTCCTCAATGGCAATATAGGACCATATTTGCTCTCATTCTCTGGGATCGTATCATAGAAGACATTCTTGTTGATGTTGGAAGACATACCCTCTTATTAGGTAGACCGACAAATGCACCAGCTGTAGCAAGGAAAGATCTTCCAAGAATCAAGGGCATGAATGAATCGTCGCTCATCTTTACAACTTGAAAATCAGTAGGCACGAAGCAATTAAATGAAACTAAAAAAGATTCAATAATGAGTAATCAAATGATTCATGAACTATCTGTTCTTCCCAATCTGCACAGGAAGATCTTCAATGCATCCTTCTGAAGTTGCTATTGAGGCATTTCCAAACCTGATAAACATCTGAGAGGGCTGCATAGTAGCAATTCCCAAGGACTCTGCGATATCCCTTGACATGAGGTTTACAGTGGATCCATAATCACATACAGAATCTTCAAAGTCAACTCCAAGGATGTAGCACGGAACAACAAATCTTCCTGGATCTTCAAGCTTAGGGAATTTCCTCAAAGGAGGGGCATAAACATTCCTTGAGTTGACAACTGCATTTTGGACGCTAGAACACAGAGCTGGTACATATATTGATCGATCTGACTTGGTCACACAGGTTGAAGAAGCTTGTAAATCTAGAAAATCAACCCGACCAGTCAAATTCTCAAGTTTGTAACTGAGCTCGTTGTTCATGTTATCAATATTCTTGTCAAGAGCAGTTAACTTCTCATTCACCTCTTGCACGCTCCTCTTCTGTCCATCTAAAATATGCTTCGTCATGAGCTCAAGTATACTCTCTTGGGGCGGTGGAGCATGATGTCCTCTACAATGATTGGTTCCCTGGTCCTCCACATAATTATCAGCCGCACGCGAGCCATTAGATGCATCTATATTCCTAGGATTCCTTGGGAAGGGAATCTTTGGTTTGTAGACGAGTTCCTCTGAGATTGGCAGCTTCTCATAATTTTTTGTCTCAGATGACCCTATGTGTCGACCGACACCAGATCTATGTCGACCGACACGATCGACACCAATGGTATTCCTCGTGTCTTGCTGTAGGTGGTCGTGTTGATCGATGCCTGAGGAGTGTCGATCAATGCCAGTAGCGTGCAACTTAACATCTGAGGTGTATTGATCGACACTAATTATGTGTCAATCGATACCAGTGGTTTGCAAGTCGACATCTGATGTGTGTCGATTGATGCTAATGAGGTGTCGATCGACACCAGTACCTGAACTCGTCACCTCTTTAGTAGTTTGTAGTGGTGTCGATCGATACCCTTCATTGGTGTCGATCGACACAGACAATCCTGCTGCAAACTCTTCTTCGATTTCTTCTAACTCCACGAGTTCATCAACACTTAAACCTTTTTCAGTACTGGTTGGACATCTTTACCATTCCCCAACAAGATGGCGTTGCATTGATACTTCAGATTAGCGTTCGTTCTTCCAGGAAGAACTCCATCTTGCCTTTTTACAGACCCACTAGTCTGCGCAACCTGAGTATCCAACTTCTTGACATGAGTGTTCAAGGCTTCAAACTTCCCATTTAAATCAGTGTACAGAGCATCAATCTTCCCATTAAAATCAACTGTGATCTTTTGCTGACCCTCCAGAATCTGCTCAAGGATAGATTCCATCTTACTTTGCTTAGTTGGTGGAGGAGGTGTCTGGTAAGATGATGATCCATAATTTCTACTAAAGTTGTTACTCTGGAAAGGTTTATGGTACTGAGGCTTAGAGACATAACCAGAAGAGTTCTGATTGCCTGTGAAGGTTTTCCTTTGACCCTGAAAACCAGTCCCACCAATGAAGTTGACATCTTCATATACTTCCTCAGGTTCGAAGGTCTCAACTTCTGCAGCAAACTAAACTGATTACTTGTTCACCAGAATGTTATGAACTGAGTCCAGCTTAGTCTTAAGCTCAGCAATTAGCTTACCATCAAAATTCCCAGCTTGTTTCTGCCTCTCAAACTCAGCATTCTTGGTGCTATTGCTAGACGCCAAGTTCTTGATCAACACACAAGCTTCTTCAGGGGATCTCATGTTGAAGTTCCCATTGCTAGCAGCATCTAAAGTCATTTGATATCTCCAATCAACACCTCTGAAGAAAATGCCTAGCAACTGAACCTCAGAAAACCCATGGTGAGGACAATCTCTCTGGTATGCTCTGAATCGCACCCAAGTAGCCTTAAATGCCTCAGTCAGCCTCTGCGTGAACTGAGAGATGTTGTTTCTTAAGTCCTCTAACCTCGCATCATCGTAGAAATTTTGCAGAAACGCTCTCTTTGTGTCCTCCCAATTAGTGAGCGATGATGTTGGTAATTGCTTCAATTAGTAAGCTGCTTCACCACTCAGAGAATGCGAGAAAAGCTTACAGAATATATAGTCATAGCTGACTCCTGATAAGCGAGTTTTTAACGCTCGGGGCTATCAAATAACCCTTGTACGTTGAGTACTTGGGGATCGAATCCACAGGAAAACAAGAACAACACACTAGGAGTGCAAGACACTATCTAATCTAAGTGATAATCGATTAATGGTTTTTATCGAACAAATTGAAATAATCAAAAGCAAAGAAATAAACGAGATGATTTATACCTTTGTATAAATCATCTCGTTTATTTCTTTGCTTTTGATTATTTCAATTTGTTCGATAAAAACCATTAATCGATTATCACTTAGATTAGATAGTNTAGTTCATAGATCTATTGGCCAAATAAATCTAAGCATGATTAACAACCTAGATGAAGATGATAAGAGATTGTTTAACCTATTTGAATCCAATTCCCAATATGAAAACCCTAAGAACCCTAGCACCTAACAAGAGGATTACTCACACATGATTGAATCAAACAAACAAATGAAATAGATGAATTGCATAATGAAACAAAACTGAATTAAAAGAGTATAAAGGTTGAGAAATCTTCTCTAAAGATACAAAATGATGTTCTAGATAAGAGGTCTCAAAAACTCGTGGCTGCTGTGTTATTCCCAATCTCTCCCCTTTAATAAAACCCTAAAAATCCTTTAAAAACCCGAGTCTCGGGTGCATTAATATCCCGCGATCGATCGATCGTAAGCTGTGATCGATCGATCAAACCACCATACATTGCGCTCCATCGATCATAGTGCTTCGCTCGATCGATCACTTGCTGCAAAAGGTCCAATCTTCATGCTTTTGCTCCAATTTGCTCCTCGTACGCATGTATCTTCGTCTGAACGCTTATCGACCTGAAAATGACTCAAAACTATACCAAAAAGACTTCAAAAGACTCAAAACTTTGGGACTACAACTATAAAAATACGAGTATATCAGTGTTCACTAAGGCCTGGTTAATCTGCTCAAAAGTGGATTGGCATTTGGTAGTAAACTCAAATTTTGTGTCCTTACATAGCATAACGGTCAATGGTCTAGCTATTTTGCTGAAGTCTTTGATGAACCTCTTGTAAAAACTAGCGTGTCCCAGAAAACTTCTCACAACTTTAACTGAATATGGCGCCTGCAAGTTCAGCATTACCTCAATTTTTGCTCGATCAACCTCAATTCCAGCTTGTGAAACTCTGTGCCCAAGAACAATATCATCCCTTACCATAAAATGAAATTTCTCCCAATTCAAAACCAAGTACTTTTCTTCACATCTAGCAAGCACTTTGCACAGGTTGTCCAAGCACTCATGATTAGGTGGTCCATAAAATGAAAAGTCGTCCATGAATACCTCCATTTAATCCTCAATCATGTCCATGAATATAGACATCATACATCTCTGGAATGTCGCATGAGCATTACAAAGTCCAAAGGGCATTCTGCGATATGAAAATGTACCGTAGGGACATGTAAATGTGGTCTTCTCCTGATCTTTGAGATGGATTGGAATCTGAAAGAAACCCGAGTATCCATCTAAGAAGCACTAATAGGGGTGGTTAGCCAACCTCTCTAGCATCTGATCAATGAACAGCAATGGGAAGTGATATTTCCTTGTCGCTGCATTCAACTTCATGTAGTCAATACACATCCTATGTCCAGCCACAGTCAGCGTAGGTATCAACTCATTCTTCTCATTCTTGATCACTCTGACTCCACCTTTCTTATGAACCACGTGAACCGGACTAACCCAATCACTGTCCAAAATAGGGTAGATGATCCCAGCCTTAATGAGTTTCAGAATCTCCTTCTTAACTACCTCTTTCAAATCCGGATTCAACCTCCTTAGATGCTCAATCGACGACTTCATCTCGTCGTTAAGTTGGATCCTATGCATGCACAGATCCAGAGAGATACATGAAATATCATCAAGAGAATAGCCAAGAGCTTTGCTATATTTGTGCAGCTTGCTTAGAAGCAAAGTAAACTCTGCGTTGTTCAATGAAGCGTTCACAATAATCGGATAAGTGGAATTAGGTCCAAGAAATGCATACCTTAGCCCCGTAGGGAGTTGTTTGAGTTTGCTTTTGGGAGCTTTATCCTCACACCAATCACTCAATACCGCGACTTTTTATAAGGAGTCGACAAGCTCGTCGTGAGCAACTAACTTCATCACATGCTCACTACCATCTAGCATCTTGACATACCCAGCAGTAATGTCATCCTAATGCTCTATCTCCTGCGTAGAACCTATCAACGCTCTCTCCAATGGATATGCGGATGCATCTCATGATAGATCTCCTCCGTGAGATTGCTGAGAGTGTATACATAATAAGTCTGTGCATCAATGGTGGGTCTCTTAATCATCTTATCCACATCAAAATTCATCACGAAATCACCCGCGTTCAGAGCTATCTTGCTCCCTCTTACATCAATGAGAGCACCAGCGATAGCCAAGAAAGGTCTACCTAGGATAAGAGGATCCTTAAGCTCATCACTGTATCGCAGAACTACAAAACCTGTGGGGATCATGCAATCGCCAGTTAGTACCGGCACATCTTCCAAGAGACCCTCTGGAATCCTTATATTCCTGTCAGCTAAAATCAGCCTAATCCTAGTAGGTGTGAAATTAGTCATCCCCAGCCTCAAAGACACCGAGTAAGGCATCGGGCTAATGCTAGAACCTAGATCACACATCGAACCTTTGAACCTATCCTTAAAAATAGAACAATCCAAAACGAAGGTTCACGGATCCTTATGCTTTTCTGGTATTCGGTTATGGATAACAGCGCTGCAAATCTCATAGATTGATATATCATGGTTTTTATGGGTTTTAAACCATGATATATGTATATAATCGAGTCTTTTATGAGTCTTTAGAGTCCTTTTAGAGTTTTTTATAGGTTTACACACATTTTGGATCATTTGGACATTTTGGAGCATTCTGTAAATTTGCAGCTGAGAACACGAAGTTGGTGTCGTTCCTGACCACTGGTGTCGATCGATACCACCTATTGGCGTCGGTTGACACGGGTGATATATTACATCCCACACGCGGAAATTAATAACTTTTGAAGAATTACAACTTTTCCCAGAAATTTTATATCTTTACAAAGGACCCCAAATCGTGTTTAGCCTATATAATTAGGGTTTTTAGGTTTTAATATTTTTATCTTTGGCTTTTGCAACAAAACTCTAAGGGAGATTGAGAGCTTGGGGCTGATCTTACGTTGGTCTTCTTTGAGAGAAGATTTTGAACCTCTGTTTCTATTTCTCTATTTTATTTCATATGATATCTATTATATTCATGTCTTTGATTTCAATTGATATGTGTGAGTAGATCTCTTGTTAGGTCCAGGGATTCTCATTAGGGTTTTCAGGGAATTGTAGATTGATTGATCTGTTAGGATTCAAAGCTTGATAGTTCTTCACCTTGGTTGTTCTTACTGCTAATTCTGGCTTGATCACCTAGAAGCTAGATCATAGGTTGTTAAATTGGCACGACAGTGTGATTTATAATCTGAAAAAACCTAAGGTGGGCAAATTTGATAATTGCAAAGGAATTTGGGTTAGATAATTTATGAACAAATTGAACCTGTTCTTAAAGCTTGTTTAGAACCTTAAGATCTGCAAAGGAATCTGGTTTGTTAGGTTTTAGACATAGTAGATTCTCGCAACGATAGTTGGTTAATCTTATATTAGTGATTTGAGTTCTATAACTGGTGTTTAATTCGATCCTAACTGGTTAGTTGATCTGCATTACTTGATTTTCTGAGAAATTTCCCTAGGCTTGACGTTTTTTCCATCTGAAATACAAACCGAATTTTATATTTAATTGCACTGCTTTTACTTAAATCATTACATCACTTAGCTTGATTCGAAACTGGATAGTTTATCGTGAAATATCTAAGTCTATGTGGATTCAACCCTATATACTACAATTGCATTATGTGCACTTACGATGTAGCTCTAGGGAAGTAAACTTTGAGCATATCAGTTTTTGGCGCCGTTACCGAGGACTTAGAATATTTCCGATAGATTTAAGTGTAGGATTTAGACAAAGTTTATTTTTCATTTTTACTCACATCGTTTTATCTTTGCGTCTGATGTGTTTCAGGTATATGCTTAATCGTGTTACCAGGAACAACAAGGACAAAGAGCTTTTGTTTCTCCCGAATCAGGAGCTTGCAAAATTAGAGCGAGAGATCAGAAAAGCAAAGAAGCCAGTGGAGATGGTTAATTCTGTGATTTTACATCAGGATGATGCTGGTATTCTTAGAGACCAAGAGGGTCATGTGTGCAACAATATGGGGCAGAGAATTGATGAGAATGGAAACCCCATAGTTCCAATAGCAGTCGTGGGCGCAGAGCAGGAACAAGGAGCACCCTTGCGGGCGCAGCATGCGAGAGGAAGGTTGTTAGGAGACTACAACAAGCTTGATGAGTTCTATGCAAACAGGTCTGCGATTAGGCTTCCTACCTTCCAGAGGAACGACTTCGAGCTNGATGGTGCGAGAGTGGATCGATTAGTCTTTTATGATTGAGTTTAAGATGCATGCTTATTTAATTCCTGAATAGAAATCCGATTCCCCAGTATTGAATTCCTGATGTCCCTAGTGCCTAACGCTTTTAATTCATAAGTTTACATCGTTTTAATTTGCTGTTTATTTATTTTATTGTCTCAAAAACAAACAACCCATATTCTTCGTCTTAGCTTAATTGATTTCTTTATGTTTCAAAACGTAACCTTGATCTCTGTGGATTCGATCCCATTTGTACTACTGTGATTTACTGTGCACTTGCAGTTATTATTTTTGTGTTTAAAACTCGTAGTATCAAACACTCCGATAGTGAGTTCACCGAACTGCGATTTGCCTTTCGAGGTGATGTGTCATGCCAGCGATTTCGCAGTTGGAGCTATTCTGGAACAGAAGAAAGACAAGGAACTTCATGATATTTATTACGCTAGTAGGAGACTAGACGATGCGCAGAAGAACTATGCAACCACCGAGAAGGAGTTATTAGTCGTAGTATTTGCGTTTGAGAAGTTTCAACAATATCTTGTTGGTTCTAAGGTGATAGTACACACAGATCACTCAGCTCTGAAGTACTTGATGCAGAAAAAGGATGCAAAGCCTCGGTTGTTAAGATGAATTTTACTTCTCCAAGAGTTTGATATTGAAGTTCGAGATAAGAAAGGAGTTGAAAATGGAGTTGCTGATCATCTATATAGGATCAAGGTTGAATATGATGTCCCAATCAATGATTTCCTACATGAGGAGAATGTACACTAATTGAGCTTGGACATATTTTGAACTTAGAGGAAAAACAACAAAATTTTTGTGCTGAGACACTTGCGCCGGTCGACACATGACGCCCATGAACCAAGATTTTTCAACGGTTCTGTTTGATTGCTGCAACATTGATTTATGTGTTGTAACTCTTCCTGATTGTAACGCCCGTGTTCCACAAAAACAGAAATTTGAGTTTTATGTCGGGAATGAAAAGTGGAGGTGGGTTAATTTTAATGTGGTTCAGGAGATTGGTTTTAAGATATTATTAAACCAAAGGAGAAATTGATTAATTTTTGTAATTCTAATTCCTGGTTTAATTTAAGTGGACCGAAATTAAACATAAGACTATTTAAACCCTGAAAGTCGCAAAGCCCTAGATCTTTCTCATAATTTTTTTGGCCACCTTGAAGGAGAGAAAGAGAGAGGCTGAGTGTGGCTGAAAGTTAGAAACAAGCTTGCACAAGAAGGAGTTGCAGTCAGATATGACAGGTCGTGGTAGAGCAGAGGTTTGACCTAGCAAATCTTTTCCATTGATAATGAAATTTTAGGACATTGTAGTTAATCCTTAGATCTAGATGTTCCATTTTGCGGATATTGATTTGAGTTATTATTTTAAAAGTTATTCTTGTTTTCGTGAAGTGCTTTGTTAAAGACGTGATCTGGACCCACGTGGATTCAAAGGGAGATCGCGAGTTCATCTGTGGTCGGATCATCACGAAACGTTGAGGGTAGCTTCAGGACATCTAAGGGCCGAGTTTCAATGGTGCGATTAGAATATGGACGGTTAGATCTTTCAAGCTGTTTGTTCTGTCATTTTTCCATATTTTCCCAGTTTAGGTTGAAGGTTGTTTTGTTGTTGTGGTTGGATGTAGGGTCAGTATGAAAGGTTGCGGTTGTATTGTGGTGACCTTTAAGAAACCCAAGAAGTTCCTGAAAAGGAAGGTTTCTTAAGAAGAAAAATACCATCAAGGAAATCGTCGTGAGCAAAGGTGAGTGCAGGACCATAAGCTTATCTAAGAAATTTTAATATTTAATCTGTTTTCATTAATATAGGCCCTCAACATTAGTCCGATCAAAGAAAGGGCGACAAGCTGGTGCAAGGACATAAGCATAAGTGGGAAGGTACTCCTAAGGTCAACCAGGTCGGTCAAGGATGCTTCGGGTGTGGAAGCAAGGACCATAGAGTTGCTTAGGTGATGTTGTGTTGGGGTCTTAGCATATGAGAATTATGTTGGGACCTTAATCGTGGGAGGGCTTCAATCCCACGTTTTGTTTGATTCCAGAGAATCGCATTGCTTTATTACTCTGGATTTGGCTGAGAGAGGCGGCATCCGGGGTGTATTGATCTGGGTATGCATAGCGGTCGAGTCATAGCGGTAGCCTACCGCCACAAGCTGTAGAGGTCTGTCTATGGCGGTAGCCTACCGCCATCAAGACGTGAGATGTGTAGCGGTCTAACCGTGGCGGTAGCCTACCGCCACCCACTGCACATACAGTCTGTAGCGGTCCATCCATATCGGTCAAACGACCGCTATGGAACTCTCCAGAAAGCATGATCCGTGTGCAAGATATGGCGGTCCATATGTAGCGGTAGCCTACCGCCACACACAGCACATACAATGTGTAGCGGTCAGTTGTAGCGGTCGTATACCGCCACACAGCGCATGGCGGTACCCTACCGCCACTGACCGTAATTCCTTTAAATCCGGAAAATGTTTCTCTCCACTCACATTTGAATTCAAATTTGAGGCTCCTCCTTAGGCTCCGATTTCAGGGATCTCTAGGGCTTGTTTATGCTATATATATGTTGTAACACTCTTCCTTGAACATTTTAATGAATCAAGTATTCTTTGTTACTATTCTCTTTAGTTCTTATACTCTTCATGTTCTTCATATACTCTCTCTCACACTCTCTCTAGTCTTTTTATTCCACAAATTCTAACATGGTATCAGAGCATTAGATCCTATTCTTCATCTCATTCTTCACCTCATTCTTCATCTCATTCTTCTTCTATTCTCTCCTTTACAAACTTTCCAACTAAATCTCTCAATTACCTTTTAGATCAAACCATGGAAAACTCAAAAACCATGGTGATTCCCGTTATCCTCAAAGGAGGAAACTATTTGTTGTGGTCCAGGACTACAAGAACAGTTCTTTGTGGTCGTGGCCTATGGAGCCATATTGAAAAGGATAGGACTTTGAAAGAAGCTACCAAAGAAGATGGGGAAGAAACCATCACATAAGGAGAAGATGAGGCGGCTCTTGAGAAGGAAGCCAAGTGGTTTCAAGAAGATCAAACCATCCTTG